>JAJMCZ010000021.1:34959-100894 GCA_030573245.1 Ascobotryozyma americana | reverse complement strand
AAACCCTAAGCAACTTACCCTAGTCTTTAAAAACCTAAGCCTCTTTCACAAAATGGTCAAGTTTGAGTGCCCTCTAGCACCGCTCTAACATCGGTGTAGTGAAATTATTTTCCGGTGCTATGACAATAACATCGGTGTATAACATTTTTTTTGTTAGCGCCAGCATCGATGCTAGATGGCATTTTCGGTTGGTAGTGTATACTATGGGAAAAAGTTTGCTAAAATGACCGTTAAAGAGGGTAAAATATTTTGAGCTGTTGTCCCTATAACAACTAATATCTTCCCTGGCAACCAGGATTTAAGAGCCCTTGTAATTATGAGCTATTGACTATAAGAGCAAAAGGCTTGTTTGAAAAACAGTTTTTTATTTCTCATTATACAAGCATATGCTTAATTGTATGTGTTTTTTTTATAAACAACACTGTATTCAGGAAAGCAATATTGACTTTATAGGTTAATTGTGAGAGAATTGGTTTTCTGGAGGAAGATTATATACTTCTAATAGGATACTAGGTAGATTTAAGTAAGCCCTTTTTTTAGGTTTTTATTCAGTTATTATAAATTCAAGGGTTTTAAGAACTTGAGGGAATTCAAGAAATTCAAGAATTCTAGAAACCAAAATATTTAGAAAATTCACGGGAAGTTTACAAAAGTGCTACTTTATTTTTTTACTTATTTAAATAAGTTTATTTATGGACAACTCATAGAGTTTCATGTTAGTTTTATATTAAAGATACTGAATTCATAGTATAACGTATAAACTACTATTATATAAAATAATTAAATCATTACTACACTATAAAGGATTTATATATACATTCTCAATTGATTACTAATTTGTTATTTTTATGGGGTACATACATATTGGCATTTTAATTACTTTAATAAATACGTACATGCAGTGAGTGGTTGTTGTTAAATCTATGCATCATTGTTTGTGTATTTTCCTGGCAACGTATATTGGACTATAATATACAAAGTATAAATGTTTTATTTAAAACATAATATTAATTTTCGCGGTACTACGTATAGTGTATAAGTGGTTTATTTATATAGTTTTTTTCATTTTTATTATATTTTTTCTTTTATTTAGGTTTTTTTTCTATTTTTATCATTTATTTAAGAAAAAAATTTTTTTTTTTTACTTATAATTTATTTTTCGTAATTTTCTTAGTATTTGTTATTTATAACTTATTATTTATTTATTTGTTTATTTATTATTTATTATTTATTATTTATTATTTATTATTTATTATTTATTATTTATTATTTATTATTTATTATTTATTATTTATTTATTATTTATTTATTATTTATTTATTATTTATTATTTATTTATTTATTTGTTTGTTTATCATTTATTTATTTTTATAGTCCTAGCTTTATTATTTACCACTCAACCAAACCTTCACACTTTTTCACTTCCCCTTCCAATATGATATTGTCCTTCATCGCAACTATTTTATCCCTAATATGGCTTATATACCGGGCGACGCAATTATTACAAATTCCAATCCCTTCTCTCATCAAACTACTAGGAATAAATATACCCGCCCCTCCTCTAGTGAGCGTACGTTCAATCACTACTGACTCTGTTACTCTTCATTGGTCATTACCAGAGAAGTCAACAAATATAGCAAAACATATCATTCAAATGAATGGAAAAGATATTGGTGAAAGTGAAAAATTAGAAACTTCTGTTACAATTACTGGACTCAATCCTGGTCACTTATATTTTGTTAGAGTATTGGCTGTAAATTATAATAATTATCATGCGGCATGTAAAAATATTTCAATACGCACAATACGTAAATATGGTCGCAAAATAATTCATCGCACCATACTGTCATCCCTGTTAAATACTTCAACGATAGACCCTTCTCTTTTTCTTTTTCAACCTAATTTAGCGAATGCAAATATTGCTAATAATTCAACAACCACGTTATCGTCCAATGCAGATAATATTACTAATAATACTAGTAGTAATAGCAATAACAATAATTTCTTTAATAATGATAACCAAAATAATTACAACAACAATAATAGCAGTAATAATAATAACACCAATAGCAACGCTTCGCAGTCCAAATCCGAAAAGCATTCTTCAAAAAGAAAGGGTAATAGAAAAGCTCCAAATAAAGATTTGCTTAAATTAAAAGCTTCAATCTCTCCATCTCTTCCTTCTAACAATAATTCTTCAATTTCTGTAAATTCAACTTCCACGAATAACTCTCAATCTTCCTCTGCAAACGATTCTTCTGTAAATAGGAACGAAAAATCAAATAAAAAAAAATTATCCAATTTAACTAATCCAGACTCAAGTACTACTACTAATTTAAATTCAAATTCGAACTCAAGTGATAAACCACAGTACTCAATCGAATCTCTTACGCACGAACTTGAACAAGTACAAACTGAAATATCAGAAGTCGTAGAACAATTAACGCATATAAAGGAAGAACACAGCAAACAAGAAGAAGTTTTATTAGCAGAGTTATCTGTTTTACGTGATATAAAAAAGGAAGAAGACTCTATTAGAGCTCAACTCAAAAACGAAGCCAAATTTCTTGAAGAAGCTAAAAGAACTGCTGAGGCACAAAAGACTAAATCTGAAAAAGCATACAAAACAAAAAAGGATGCCTTTGACACTATGGAAAATGAAATGCAAAAATGGGAAGCTGAATACCAACTTTTATTAGTGAAACATGAAGAACTACGCGAAAGCATACGTTTGAAAAGAGAAAAAATGGAAGAACTTGCTCAAGAGCAGAAAAATTCAACAGAAACGAAGCAAAAGCACCTACAACAATTAGAAGCATCAATAAAAGAGTTACTTTTGCAATTAAAAAATCCCGAAAGCAGTAAAACGAAGTCTCCACAATTACCAGAAAGATTGTTAGCTGAATCTGAAAAAAGTGAAGTTGATTGGAGGGAGACTTTAAAGCAACTTGAGTATAGGTATGCAACTGTTTATCGTCAATATAAAGATCATATTAATTCTTATTGCAAAACTTTGGAATTTTTTGAACAAAAACAGAAAGAGATTCGAACTTTATTGACTACCACTTCTACTTCTAGTTCAACATCTAGTTTAAGTACTACACCCGCTCCATCAACTAACTATATAAGATCAGAGGCAAAAAATATTTTTCGTCGTTTTAGTAAATCACAAAAAAGGCCAGTTTTATCACAAGATGCAAGTTTAATTCCTATGCCAAAGGATGGTCTTTCTTCTTTGGATTTTCCTGTATTTTCTAACTTTCCAGAAAGCATTTCAACTTATTCTATTCCTTTTACTTCGCAAAATATTCAATCTGATCCAAAATTTCAATCTCTATATAACCCATCTAGCAATACACCGAGATTAGATTACCCTAATTTATCACCGGAAGAAATAATGGCATCTAGCATTCCTTCTAGCCCCATAGCTGATTCACTTCTTCCTTCAAATTTATTTTCTTCGGACGATTTGCCCCCTTCTTTAAAAGACTCAAATTATTTTTCTGACTCTGTTAATCAGCTTGGGGAGAATTTTTATAGTAATAATTTGTCAAGTTCAAAGAAGAGTAATTTTGATTTAAATATATCAAATATGGTGGGTTCTAATCCCGAATCTGTACACTTAATAAGCTCTAATAACAATACAGCTAATGCTCCCGTTAGAAAGCCCAAACGTCAAGTTTCTTCTTTTTTTTCCAACTTTCACACTTTTAATCATAATCACCCGAATTTAGACATTAATGCAAAAAATAATTCAGAAAAAAGTTTAAATTCTTCATTAATACCAAATGAAGGTAAATATTTAGATGAATCAGTGAATGTTATACACAGAACTATACAGGAGGAGGATAAAAATGAAACTGATAGTCTATATAGGTTAGATGGAGATGGTGCATCTAAGACAACTCAACATTTGTCTGTGACATCAAATGAATCATCCGGAACTTCTCCTAAAAGATTTTCAAATTTTTTTTCTTCTTTTGCAAGGCAAAGGGCTTCGACAAACGAGAAATTAATACAATCCAAGACAAACAATCATCAACAATCCCAATCTCAATCCCAATCACAATCACAATCACAATTCCAATCACAATCTCATAATACGAATACTCTCTTAGGATTTGATGGAAAGGATGTTGATACGATGACTCCTTTAGCTTCAGAGTTTTTAGAAAATGCTAATTCTATCAACAATAGCAAATCGATCACTGGTAGAAGAAGAAGTGCAAGTCAAAATTCTGTTTGGAGTGGCCAATCTTTATCTTTTCGTTCTTTCATGGATGAAGATAGAAATAAGAATATTCCAAATTCATCCTCGAATGGGGTTAAAGACAATAACATTGGTATTGATTCGTTTTTTTCGCAGACTAGTAATCAAAATATGTTCAATAATAGTAATTTTGATAAATTTCCATCTTCTACGTCTCAAACCCCAATTCAAATGTTTTCTCGCTCTAATTCCTCTGGCAAAAATCCAGCACTTCAATCTCATCCGGTTCTAAACGATTGGCCTGTTTCATCTGGTGCATTGAATAACGCTCAATTACCGGTTTCTGGTGTTCCTGAGTTGAATACATCTTCTTATTTATGGAGTTCTAATGCTATCCCCTTGTCTTCTACTAATTCTTTAAATCCGTTGAAGCCTGATGGGGCACATTTAGTATCATCTTCTTTTTCTAAAGGGTTAAATTCTGACAATAATTTTCCATCTGGAATAAATGATAATACTTACAGGAATTATAATTCTTTTGAGAAGCAATTTGAAAATGAAGCGAAAGATTTTTCTCTAGGGAATAATAATAGTATTCACAGAGCAGATAAAAGCACACAACCTTTACAGTTGGGAAATTCTTCGGAAGAAATTAACTCTGAGCAGAATTTACATTCTATGTTTAGTTTTATTTCAGATAATCCTACTTCTAGTACAAATACAGTTGGTTCATCACCAAAGCAACCTAGGCAACGTCCTAGTTTTTCTATTTCTAGAAAACTTTCTAATTCTAAGTTTAATGTTCTAAGTATTAGTTCTTGGAAGAATGATAAAAAAAATAAAAATTTTGATTCTTCAGAGGAAGCGCTAGATGATTCTTTGCCTAACACAGAATAACATTTGGTATTTGGTATTTGTTTCATTTTATTTTGTCTTGTTTTTTCCTTTATTTTTTTTTTATTTTTTTTTTTTTCATGGAAATATATAATTCCTTATTTCTTTGATTGTTGTTTTAAATCATTATTTCCAACACAAGATCGGAAACTATTTTTATGATATAATGACTAAGAATAGTATTTTTCTAACTAAAATTTGGTATAAATATATTTTTATTTAATAAATACTCATAATTAGGGCACAATTCAATTAATTGTGAGCAGAATAAATGGATTGACATTATTTATTGATAAAAAAAAAAAAAAAAAAATACAAAATAGTAATATTACTTGCTGAATTATTTACACTGTATACAATTTGCAAAACATTAGAAGTTTTTTTGTTAAATAAGATATAAAGTAAATTATTACAATTAGTTTAATAATATAGAAGTTATAGATAGAACAAAGAGATTATTCTTCAGGAGTAAGAGAAATTTTTGAAAAAGAAGCATTTTGTTTTGAAACTTGATCGAGATTTCCAAAACTTAAGACAGAACTTATTCTTTCTGTACCAGTCATAAACATACATAAACGATCTATTCCTATTCCCACACCTCCTGTTGGTGGCATACCCCATTGCATTGCCATAACGAATGAGAAATCAGCTGGAGGGATTTCATTATCGTTAGTTTTCAATTTTTCTTTTGATTGTTCTACAAATTTTCTATTTTGCTCAATTGGAGAATTTTCTTCTTCATATGCATTCGCAATTTCTTTTTTATTAGCGAATAGTTCAAAACGATGTGAAATGCGTTGTTTCATAATAATATTTTTATCAGAGTTATTATATACTTTATAAGATGATTTAGCTAAAGGAGCCATAACTTCAGGGTGATTTATGATGAAAGTAGGTTCTTCACATAAAGGTTCAAGATAAATTTCTGCAAGTTTATCTAATAATTTTGCAGTTGTTACTGGAAAAGGGATTTGAAGATTATGTTTTTTAAATAAATTAATCAATTCTTGCTTTGATGCATCAGTATTATTTAATAGAGGTAAGGTATCATTCATTGAATTTTCTATTGTAGGGATAAATTCTATGATATTATATTTATCTTTTGCAAATGAAATTAAAAGATTGTTATTTGTATTACTATTCTCATTGTCATTATTTTTTTCTTTTATATCATTAGTTTGATCATAAACTTGTATAATTTTTTTAGCGACTGATTGTAACATATCATGAGTATTTGCTATTAAGTCATCAAGGGAAGCATAAGATTGATAAAATTCACATGAAGTAAATTCTGGATTATGAGTTTGATCAATTCCTTCATTACGGAAGCAAGGGCCAATTTCATAAACTCTATCAAAACCTGAAATAATTAATCTCTTTAGCCATAATTCTGGGGATATACGTAAAAGAATGGAATTATTATTATCATTATTGTTATCGTCATTGTTGGCATTGTTAGATCTGACATAATTTGAATGGGTACAAAATGGGTTTGCAGTTGCTCCGCCAGAATTTTTAGATAAAATAGGAGTTTGAACTTCAATAAATGATTTTTTTTCTAAAAAATCTCTAATTGATTTAATAATTAAAGAACGTATTCTAATTCTATCAAAAGTTTTTTTATTAATTAAATAATCTATAACTTTATTGTGATCTAATTTTGATAAACCGATATTATTCTTCGGTATTGGTAATAAAGCTGGTGACAATATTTTTATATAATCTTTTATGTAAAAAGACAATTGGCTTTTTTTTGTTTTTCCAACAAACCCATCAACAGAAATAATATCACCTCTCCGAATAGAATTTACAGAATTTGAAAACTTATTATCGTCTACATGGTTATCATTTTTGATATCAATCATTAAATTTTTTTTATTATATATTAATTGAAAAACTAAACCATCTTGAACAAGATCCAAAAAAATCAAAGATGAACCCATATTCCTTATTGATTTTATTCTTCCTCTTATGGTAAAAGACTTTTCCTTGTCAATATAACCAGGTTGTAAATTTAATTTATTATATGTATTTATTAATTCTGATATAGAAATAACTTTTAAATCATTTTTTACACAAGGATATAAATCCTGATTTTCATAATTTAAATAACCATTTTTTAAAATAAAATTTCTTCTATTATCAAAATTTAAACTTTCGTTAATGTTTTTATTATAATTATTATTATTATTATTATTGTGACTGGGGGTTTTTTTTAATACAGCGCCAGTAGAATATTTTGAACATTTAATTAATAAATTTATACGTTTTTTATAGAAATTGAAAAAATTTCCATACAATTTACATCTATATAGGATATACTTACTAGTATAAATCATTTTCAAGCTGATAACGAATAATATTACAAAAATAGAGCAATACACAATAAATAATAAATAATAATAATAATTAAAAAGAAAATATTAAAATTACTGATATTTTCTCTACATTATATTTAAATAAAATTATGTTAGTTAATTAATTAATTAATTAATTAATTTCTGTATTAATTTATAATTATTTGGTTGTTAACACTAAAAAATTTTTAACTTTTGATATATAGAAAGCGTAACTACTGAATTTAAAGTCTATCACTATATAATTCGTAAAATTTTATTCCTTAATATTAACTAATTTATTTATTATTAATTAGTATAATATCATTTACTACTATAATAATATCTTTATCTAAGAATATTTTTATATATTAATTTAAAAAAAATATTATAAAAATGTCTTTCTTTGGAATGGGAGGTTCAGGTGGTACCGTCAACCAAAATAAACTTACAGCTGCAGAAACTGAGTTAGATATGATTACAGATATGTTCAACCGATTAGTGAATTCTTGTCACTCTAAATGTATTGTCCCAAAATATGGTGAAGGTGAACTTAATAAAGGTGAATCCGTTTGTATTGATCGTTGTGTCGCAAAATATTTCCAAGTTAATTTAAAAGTTGGTGAAGAAATGCAAAAAGTTGGTGCTGCTGCTGCTCAACGTGGAGGAATGGCTTCTTTTGGTGGTTAATAGCATGGGTTTTTTACCCCTTAAAATGTATATACTACAATATAATTGAGCAATCATTTATATAATATTTGATAAATTTTTGTTTATCAATTATCATTCTATTTTGAATTTATTTATTATGTATATAGTATGAACTTTTTAAATTTTTAATATAAAAAAATAAAACAAATAATAACATAAACAGTTATGTCCTATAATTAAATTTTAATAACTCTATAAACAACCAAAACCAACTAATATAATATTAAAGATAACACACAAAAAAACCAAACCTTATAATACAAATTGTTCTGAAATGCAAAATCTTTTTTTTTTTTTTTTTCACCTACTCATTCTTCCTTGACTTCTACCTTTTCTTCTATTTTCTGACTTATCATATTAAACGGCCAAAAAGAAAAAGTAATTGATGATAACATATCAGAAATTCCTTTTCTATTTCGCACTTTCTTTAAATATTCCACTCGACTTTCTAAAGCTTCAACTTTAGAAACAAAAGCACTCACTGTTTCTTCGACATCCCTTAAACGAGCATCTAATGCGCTTGTCTCATATTGTAGCCTTGCAGCCATAAGATCTAATTCATCCAAAGCAGAATGAACTGCATCCCTTCGTCCCTGAGCTGTATCGCATAATTCTGACATATATTGAACAACTGGCGCATCCTGCATACATCGAAAAGTAGTGCTTTCCACAGCATCTTCTACCTCATCAATAATTTCATTTATCCAACAAATCTGTCCATTGATAATACTCTTTTGATTAGCAATGTTTTTATCAAAACGATAAAGTGCAGGAGATGGTTGAATTCCAAAAGGATATACCCATGTACAGATTGCAGGTGCTACAAGAGAAAAGCTAACACTTCTTCGAATTTCCTTAGAAAATGGAGCAATACAACCACGAGATGATGAGTTTGAATAAACAGAATGATCAAGTTTCGATAAATATCCACCGAAATCATCCTTAATCAATTTGTTACAAAACTTTCTTTTGATATCATCTTTATTACCTCTTGTCCGGAATAACTCCTCAAAATAATTTTTAGATTCATTAGAGAGTACAGGACGATCAAAATCCAAATTGCTACAAGACCACGATCTTCTTAGCAAAGGTACTATACCAGTTTCTTTATTATCAAATTCAGTATAAAATTCATCAACATCTGAATCATTAGAAGACAAACTTGCTTCATCTGATAAAAACCCATCCAAATTCTTTTCTTCATTTAACGAATTATCTGATGGTTCATTTTCTGAAAATGACTGAAATCTAGAATGTTGATGCACTTGACTTTGAGAAGCATTTTGATGATTGCTTCGAGGTTGAGTAACAGGGGATGCATCTGCAGATGAAAAAAAGTCAATGATATCATCTGATTTTTTTGATGAACCAACTAAATGCTTTATAAAGCGTTTTGCATTATGTTTTGACAATGAGCTTTGTACATTTTCACTCCCTTGAGAGGGCTCATTAAATAAATTATTATCATTTTGTCCACCTTTGGGTTGAACGTCATTTTGAGAAGAGTATAAAGCTGAATCTCTTTTTGGTGAATCATGTGTATCATAAAGGTTGTATATTGGGTTCTTTTGTTTACCCTTATTACTAGAACGACGATGACGTTTATGGTGATGATGATGGTGATGGTTTTTATTACTAGGCAATTTCCCACGTGAATTATCATATTGATCTGTATCTGAATCAAAATTAGAAATGCTTGAATGGTATTTATGGAGGTCATCTGTAGAAGCATTATTTAAAGTTGAATGATCAGAATGAAATTCATCATTATACGATTGTTTTGGTAAAGATTCTAAAGAAGGTAATCTACTAGATTTATTTGAATCTTTTGATTTACTATGAGGTTTCTTTGATGTTGGTTGTTCATTAACCTCGAGGATAGAATTATTGTTAGATTTATTAAGATTAGCTTCTGTTGAATTATTAGTTTTTGTTGCAGGGTAAGGAAGAGAAGATAAGGAAGAAGGAGATAAACAAGAATCTTGTGGAAGAGTTGTTACTTCTACAGAATACAATTTGCCAGTAATTCTGGAAATGCCAGCATTTAAGTAGTCCAAACCACCATTTTGCCAAAATTTATCATTAGCATCTGGGATTTTTTTACCTTTCCATAGTAATCTTAAAGAAGCACCAATAGTATTATTAGAAAATTGTTCTATATCAGTAGTTTCTAATTCTGCTGGAGTTTGAACATGAGGAGAGAATGTTAAATCATGAACAGTTGATTTTACAACTTTAGTCATTAAGTCATTAAATTTTTCAGTTGTACCCATTTTGTTTGTTTGTTTAAAAATTCTATTTAAAGTTTCAGAATCCAATAAACCAGTTTTTTTTAATTTATTTTGTTTTTGAAAATAGGTGATTGCGTGTGTAAATTGATTTATTTCAAAACAATCTTTAGGAACAGGAGTACGTAAAGTAGCTAAACGCAATCTCACAGATAAAAGTAAACCGATTAAAGCAGATATAGTAGTTGAACCTAATATACCATCTGAAGGCTCTATTGAATATTTATGTAAACCAATAATTTTCCACCAATCAAGTACTGCTTGATGAGTTATATCACATAATAAACCATCTACATATCTTGGATTTAAGAAACCAAAATAATATAAAGCAATTTGAGCAAAAGTAACTAAACAAACAACTGAATATTCCAAAGGTAATTTATCATAAGTTTTATAAAGTTGATCAAATTTAGTTTTACTACTTTCAGTTACTTGCGTTAAGCTAAACCCAGTCCTACCACCACAACCCATTCTTCTTAAATTTTCATTAACAATAAATAATCTAAAAGTTGTCATTAAATCACCTGGATTTATTGGAATTAGGGTTAACGATAGAGGGAAACTTTGTAAATTTGTCACAAATATTGTTCCAAGTTTAGTTTCTTGAGGTCTAGCACCTTCATGTTTTAATTCTTCTATACATGCTTTTGCTTCTATAGATAAGTAATCAGGATTAACTGGTATGGAAACAATAGCAACAGTTATTTTATTTTGGTGATTTCCCGTATAAGTGGCAATAAACATTACTCTTTTACGAGCAGTTGCCCATTGTTCTATAATATAACCTTCATAACCAGATAAATTTATATTTTCATGTAGAATTTGACAATGAGGATCATTACGTAAAATTTCCAAACAGCCCAAATCGGGCATTACCAAATTGTCATGAGTAATTTGCTTATCCAACCCCGCATCTTCCATTGTATAGGAAGTTATCACTATATGTTAAAATAGGTTTAAAATATACAATAGTGTATAATAATAACCAAACAGTATATTAGTCAATAATGTGTACTTTTATGCTAATAAAGAACTTTGTTAGTGAGAAAATTATTATTGTACGCAACGTAAAAAAAAAACTCCAAAGGAGATAAAAAAAAAGCTATAAAATAACTACCAAGTATGTGTTATTTATAACTATTAGCAAGCATATATGTGGTGTATATATAGAGAGATTCACTAATACATGTAAATTCGCTAATATACATATAAATCTATATATATTTTATATAATAAACATTTACTTATATACATGCGCATATATATATATATATATATATATATAAATAAATATATATAAATAAATATATTGTATATAAATATATATAAACATTTATTTATATACATGCATATATATATATATGTATATATATGTATATATGTATATATATATATATATGTATAAATATACAATATATTTATATTTAAATGCTTATTATTTATAAGCTTATTACCAAATATATATACACAAGTGTATACACTGCCGGTAAATATGAGGTGAATATTCTCTCATTTGACGTAAAAACCTTGATGATGAAATATTAGTTTTTTTTTAGTTACTATCTTGGGTAATTTCTCATATAGGCAAACAGCAATTATAAATCTTTTGGCGAATACCATAACAACGGGTAAAATGGGTTGCAACGAAAAACAAAAGGAAAAATTACATGAATTCAGTAATTATCTATCATATTACGTGGTATAACAGACAGAAATATTATAAAAAACGCTATATACAAGTAAATACGATTACATAATGGCTCTTCGGCTTTAGATTAAATCTGGAGAATCCAATGATAAACCATAAAGTAGTAAAATTAGAATGTAATATCTAGTTAATAATTAGCATAGTAATTGATACAATATATAGTATAATAATTAGTTAAAAACTAACACAAGCAATTATCATGGATACCATCAAGACTGAATTCAATAAAGCTTCGAAAGATTTCACTTTTGGATCATGTATTAATAGTGTGGATTTAATGATTAAACAACTTGAAGAAGCAAAAGAACAGATTAAAAAAAATGAAAAAGTTAACGATTACATAGTAAAAAACACCATTGTTATGAAGAGATTAGAAAAACAAGCAAATTTATGGGGCTCACAAATGAATATCGCAGAAAAAAGTATTCATCATGCTATAAATAAATATAATAAAACAATTGATAAGGTTAGTTACTTTAATTTTATTGTTTATTTATTTTTTTTTTTATTTATTCGTATTCTAACTTTAATAAAAGGCTTTTGTAGACAATTCTTCGGTATTTTTTAATTCAAAATCATTCCCTGAAGGTCCTTGTGAAACTATTGATAAAATTGTTGTTACACATCTGGTTCGAGATGGAAAATTTGAAATTGCGCTAGATTTTATCAAAGAAATGAAAGAAAATCATTCAATAGATATAACTTTAGAAAATATAGAAAAATTAAGATTTGAATTTAATGATTTATATATAATTTTAGGTGCATTACATAATAAAGATTTAAATCCTGCATTATCATGGGCAAATGAACATAAAAATGAATTAGAAAAACTTGGAAGTAATTTACAACTCTTATTACATAAATTAGAATTTATTGAATTATTTCTTGACTCACTTCCAACACCAGAATCAGATAATAAAGAAGCAGCTAAAAAAGCAAAAGATTATGCATGTAAATATTTTGCCCCATTAGCTAAAAGTCATTTTAAAACAATATCTAAATTTATGAATGCATTTGCTTATAGAAAGGATATTAAAAATTCTCCATATGCAAGTTTATTTGATACGCAATATTTATTATCTTCAATAGAACGAACATTTTGTGATGATTATTGTGCAGTTTATCATACTTCTGCAATAACACCTTTATATAGTGCAACTAGTGCAGGTTCAATGTCTTTACCTATATTACTAAAAAGTAATAATATAATGAAAAATAAAAAAACTGAATGGACAACTTCTGTTGAGCTACCTGTTGAAACACCATTACCTAGGGCTTATTATTTTCATCCTATTTTTGTTTGCCCTGTTTCTAAAGAACAAACTACTCAACTAAATCCTCCAATGATGTTACCGTGTGGTCATATTTTAGCAAAAGGCTCTTTAGAAAAAATAACTCATAATAGTATTTCACAAAAGTTTAAATGTCCTTATTGTCCCAATGAAACAACTTCTAGTCAAGCATTGGAGGTTACTTTTGCTTAACTTAGCAAGTACTTTTTCACGTATTTATTTATTTTATTTTATTTTTTTTTTTTGGGGGGTAGGTATAATTACAACTATTTATAAATTGAATATTATAATTGGATATTAATTAAATATATACAAATAATCATACAAACATGACATCATACATACAAACTTTATACATACAAACATCATACATACAAAAATTATACATATAATTATCTCTTTCTTTCCTTTTTCCACTTCCACGTTATCGAGCCATCCGATTTTACTATTTTCTTTTTATCACCCTTTTTCATTAATTCTCTTTGTAAATTAAGAATGGACTCAACATTTGAAAGCTCATTTTCTCTTGATTGTCTTTTTTCTAACTCTTTTAATAATTTTAAAGAATCACTTTTATCCATTTTTTCTAGATTCTCTGCATTTTTAAATAAGTCTTTATTTTTTAAGTCTTCTATTTTTAATCTATTATATTTATTATTTAGCAATGATGGATGAGTATTAAAATGTTTAGCAGGATTAAAATTTTTTATTTCTTTTTCTGAATCAACAAATATTGTATGCTTAGAATTTAAATCTGGATCAATTAAATTATTATTAGTTGAATTTTCAGCTAATAAAAAACCTATAGAATTTTCTAATTTTTCAATTTTTTTCTTTTCGTGTGATCTTATTGTTCTAATATATGAACTATCTTGTGTTTTTAATAATTTTACAGCATCATTTGATAGAGAAGTACTAGATTCTATTGATCTTTCTTTAATTAATATACCATGTTTATCAGTTTTCGCTTTTTTCATAGAATGATAATATTCATCTGGGTTTCTTTCAGCTGCTTTTCTTCTTAATATTTTTAACCTGTCTTCTTTAGAATGAAAATCTTTAGCACGAAGTACATAATCTTTGTGTTTTTCAAGTAAACCAAATCTTGTTCTACTCGATGGTTGTGCACGTTCTCGATGTTGTTTTTTTGCTATCCAATGTTTTTTATCCCCAGCCATTGTTGCTATAATTATTATCAATTATTTATTGTTGCTATAATTATTATCAATTTTTATTGTTGCTATAATTATTATCAATTTTTATTGTTGCTATAATTATTATCAATTATTTATTGTTGCTGTAATTATTATCAACTATTTATCGTTATTATAATTATTAATTATTTTATTTGTATACTATGTTCCAATTACTTTTTATCTTTACACTTTCCATATTGCGTTAGTATTTTTGTTTTTTCAGAGAACAGGGTAAATTATGCGTGCCCAATACGAAGTAATTACAATACCGGGTAATGGTTCCCGATGTTATGCATAGGGTTACTTTTTCCAGCGTGTCTAAATATTTGGTTGCTAAGCATATGGAGAGAGGAAAAATAAAAAATAAAATAAAATAAAAATAAAAATAAAAATAAAAATAACAACAGTAAGAAAGAAATTTTTTTTTTTCACTGTTAAGAAATCCTAAAAAAACAACAGAAATAATAAACCCTTAAAAACTTAAAATAAAATATATGAAATTATATGAGTTGCTATATATACTCAATAATTATTATTTTTTGTATATTACGATAATTATATAGAGAAAAAACGTAGTAAACTCGTTTCAGATTGTACATCATTTTTAATTATTTTCTTATATTTATTTTTTTTCCACTATATTTTATATAATATAACTACTATTAAATAAATATTTAATATTAATATTTAATTCAATATTAATATTTAATTTTTTTAAATATTATATAATATCTCTATTCTATTGATTTTGTTTGTACTCATTAACAAGGAATTTCAAAATGAGTGGCCGTAAGTAATTAGTACGATGTTTGTGTGTTGGTGTATAGAGTATTATTATGTGTGTATATATTACATTATATGTAGTATAGTACACTATATAATATACTATATAGCACTATATATTTATTTTTATCAAATTGCAGATATAATCAAAATGCGTACTTATAATAACTCATATTGGGACAATTCATTGCAATTGTTTTAATAATAATAAGAACATTACTATTATTAGCATTTTTTATTCCTAATTTGGCATTTATTTGTTTGTTTATTTATTAATTATTTTTTTTTTTTTTTCTTTATTATGATGCTTTTATGACTTTATTTCATTGTTTGTTTACTTTTATAGACTAATTAGGTAATAATAATTGCTTAATTATGTTATGCATATATATATACATATATATATATATATATATATATTATTTTATTTGTTTTTTTGTTTTGTTTGTTTTTTTTATATAAATCTTCTGCGTTCCCCTTTTCTTCATTTTCTTTTTATGAAAAAATTTTCCCACTTTCTTTTTACAAACAATTGCAATTATAACTCATAATATTCACCATGCGCGCTATTTCATCGTAATACTATATGTATTATTTTATAACCATTCATAATTTTCTTAATTATTAAAATGTCTTTTTTACTAACTTTTAGTTCGTTTTCTTGACCTTGTCAAGCCTTTTATGCCTCTGGTACCAGAGGTTGTGGCTCCAGAACGAAAGGTGAATTATTATTTTACTATTATTTCATCATTGTTAAATTTTTTCATTATTAACCTTTTAGGTTCCATTTGAACAAAGAGTTATGTGGACTGGTGTCACCCTTTTGATTTTTTTAATCATGAGTCAAATTCCGTAAGTACTATTTACATTGTTTTATATATCATATCATTTTATTTTATTTTATTATACTACTTGTTCTTGTCATAGCTAACGCACTTTAGTCTATACGGAATTATGTCATCAGACAGTTCAGATCCCTTATATTGGCTCAGAATGATTCTAGCGTCTAATAGGGGTACTCTTATGGAACTTGGAATTACCCCTATAATAACATCTGGTATGGTGTTTCAACTTTTAGGTGGCACTCACATTATTGATGTAAATTTAGATTTAAAATCTGATAGAGAATTATATCAAACCGCTCAAAAACTTCTTGCTATCATATTATCTGTAGGTCAAGCAACATTATATGTATTAACTAATTCATATGGACCAACTTCTGAGCTCGGTGCAGGTGTTTGTCTCTTACTCATATTACAATTGGTTTTTGCCGGAATAATCGTTATTTTGTTAGATGAACTTCTTCAAAAAGGTTACGGTCTTGGATCTGGTATTTCTCTTTTCATTACTACAAATATTTGTGAAAATATCTTTTGGAAAGCCTTTTCGCCAATCACATTCAATAGAGGTCGTGGAACAGAACTTGAAGGTGCCTTTGTAAACTTTTCTCATTTATTATTATCACGTCGTAATAAATTAGCTGCCTTAAAAGAAGCTTTCTTCAGACAAGGTCTTCCTAATATGATGCAACTTTTTGCTACAATTGCTGTATTTTGTCTCATTGTATATCTCCAAGGTTTCCGGGTTGAAGTTCCTGTAAAATCTATCCGTACACGTGGTCAATATGGTTCCTATCCTATCCGTTTGTTTTACACTTCAAACGTTCCTATAATGCTTCAATCTGCACTTACATCAAATGTATTTATTATCTCTCAAATGCTTTACACTCGTTTTCATGATAATCCACTTGTAAGATTGATTGGAGTTTGGGAACCAAAACAAACTGGTGGTCAACTTGCTGCTATTTCAGGAATTGCTTATTATATGCAACCTCCACTTAATTTGTCAGAAGCTCTTTTAGATCCTATTAAAACGGTAATTTATATTGCTTTTGTTCTTTGCTCCTGTGCAATCTTTTCTAAGACTTGGATTGAAATTTCAGGTTCATCACCAAAAGATGTTGCAAAACAATTTAAAGAACAAGGTTTAGTTATTGTAGGATTTCGTGAGAAATCTGCTTATAAGGAACTGAAAAAACTTATTCCTGTTGCTGCTGCGTTTGGTGGTGCTTGCATTGGTGCACTTTCAGTAATTTCTGATTTATTTGGAACTCTTGGAAGTGGTACTTCTATACTACTTGCTGTGACTACTATTTATGGCTATTTTGAACTTGCTGCAAAGGAGGAAGGTTCATTTGCAAATTTAGTGAATTCATAATTCTAATTTAAGGGAAAATGAATGCAATAAAACGATATAAATATAATTAAAAATAAAAATTAATAAAAATATAATCAATACTAAAAATAAAATAAAATAAAATTACATTTACATTTACATCTACATATAAATTAAATCAGATTAAATTAAAACTAAGAATAAAAATTAACAAATAATATAGGAAAGTAACGAGGATGTAATTATGTGAAAAGTTTTGATATTTTTCTTACATTACCATTTTTGCATTTTTATTTTTATTTTTTTTATTATTTATTTTTTTATGTTTATTCTTATTTTAATTCTTTTTTTTTTTTTTCTTATTTATATTTTTCTCATTTTTAATTTTTTTTTATTTTTTTTTTTTTTTTATAATTTTTTAATTATTTATTTTAATATAATTATTTTTAAAATTTTTATTTTTTTAAATAAAGAAAAAAAAAAAAAAGAAAAAGGCAGAAAACTGAATTAGTATACAATAAAAGCTTATTTCATATATTTAAGTTATATGTGTTTTTTCACTTTAGTTCATGATTCGAATGTGTATTTATAAATTTACAAAATAATCTTTTATATATTCAACTTAAATTAAATAAATTTGTACAATTATATACTATTTACAATTAAAATCTATCTAAAAATTAAACAATAATATGAATTAAGTGAGATATATATAAAAGATAAATTCTTAAAACTATAGTTTAAAATATTACATCTCCCTTGTATAGAAGAAATAATTATAGATTATTTAGTTTAACTACCAAATTATAAAGTAATCAGTAAAACATAGAAAGACACATATTTTCATAATCAAAATAAAAATACAGATACCTTGCCTATTTTCACAATATGCCTTTTTCACCTAGAGATGTAATTAAAAAGTTTTATTGTATACGAATATATCTTTTATAGATTATATTTATAGAACAAAACTTACAATAAAAGTACTATAATATTAATTATTTTGGGTATTACCTTCCATCTCGTGAGTCACAGTTTACCCTGCTCGTAGAAGGTTTTTCAATATATAATAGATAATACAAAGTAAGGCACTATAAATTGAAAAAGGTTTAATTAATAATACTAATAAAATAATAAAATAATAATTACAATTGATAATCAAAAATGTCTGATTCTCCAGTTATTTTACATCTCAGAGGTGAAACTAAGCCTTTAGAACATCGTTCGGCTTTAACTCCAACTACAACTAAAAAGCTTATTGATAGAGGATTTAAAATTTATGTTGAAAAGTCTAAGGAACGTATCTTTGATGATGAAGAATTCGAAAAGTGAGTTAAATTTATATGAATATTTCATTATTTCTTGGAAAAAATTTTTTTTTGCTTTTACTAACATTTTTAACTTTACAGAGCTGGTGCTACTTTAGTCGAATTTGGAAGTTGGAAAACCGCACCAAAAGATAGAATTATTATTGGACTTAAAGAACTTGAGGAAGATTCATTCCCTTTAGTACATGAACATATTCAATTTGCACATTGCTATAAAGATCAAGCTGGTTGGAAAGATGTTTTATCTAGATTTCCAAAAGGAAATGGTAAGCTTTATGATTTAGAATTTTTACAAGATAGCAATGGACGTAGAGTTGCAGCATTTGGTTATCATGCTGGCTTTGCTGGTGCAGCACTTGGGCTAGAAGTCTGGGCATGGCAACTCACACATAAATTTGAAGAAAAATATCCATCGGTTGAACCATATAATAATGAAACATTATTAATTAATGCCGTCAAAAAATCACTTGCATCAGTTCCAAATCACCGTAAACCGACAGTTATGGTTATTGGCGCTTTAGGAAGATGCGGTAAAGGAGCAATTGAAATGGCATTGGCAGCTGGTATACCTGATGAAAATATTATCAAATGGGATATTAATGAAACTAAAAAAGGTGGTCCATTTAAAGAAATCATTGAAGCTGATATTTTTATTAATTGCATTTATTTATCTTCTTCTATACCACCGTTTGTGACTTTTGATACTTTAAATAGTAAAGATCGCAAATTGAGTGTCATCGTGGATGTTTCTGCTGATACTACTAATCCTTATAATCCAGTACCTGTTTATACTATAGCAACTACTTTTAAAGAACCTACTGTTCCAGTTAAAGTTGAAAATCAACCACCACTTTCTGTAATCTCAATAGATCATTTACCTTCTCTTTTACCCCGTGAAGCTTCCGAAGCTTTCTCTGAAGCATTATTACCTTCTTTATATGAGTTACCAAATAGGAGCACTAATAAAGTATGGACTGATGCTGAAAAACTTTATAAACATCATGTTTTACGTTTATAATTAATATGAAGAAACTTTATGATAAAATGATTTTAATTGCGATTTTTTAATTACAACTTATTCTTAAAAAGCACTTTTATTTTGTATATTGTTATTTTCTTGGAAAACATTTTTAAGCTCAACTTTATATTATTATTCTAAACTTTTTCATTAGTTTCTATCATAAAAAACATACTGTCGATAAATTTAAGATTAATATATAGTTATTAATTAATTGTTAATAAATAAACATTTAGACGAAACAAAAAATGAAATTAGAAAAAAATAATACAACGAAAAAAAAAAAAAAATTTTTTTATAAAATCAAAATAAAGTCAAATTAACCTAAACGAAAAAAAACATAAACATAAAAAATATAAATTACACTAATATTTTCCAAAGAAAAAAAAAATAAAAAGCTAAATTAATAAATAAATAAATAAAATAATAAATAAAATAATAAATAAAATAATAAAAATCATTCATCACCAATTTCATACTCGTAAGAATCATTATTGTTTGTCATGGTATCGCGATGACCAGACATTGGGATTGAAGTATAATCTTCTTTGTAACGGGTATTTCTAAATGTTTTATTAAATAAATAAATAAACTTTTTCCCAATCCTTGGGAAAATCTTAAAGAAGTTTTTAATAAAATTGCCTTTCTCTCTCAAAAGAATGTTATTCTTTTTTGTATTATTTGAAAAATCAATATCATATACAGATTTTTTCCATTTTTTCAATAGTAAAGAACTAGTAACAACAGAAAAGGACGATAGTGCCATTGCAGCACTAGCCATCATAGGCGTAAGAATAATTCCAAATGGTAATAAAAGTCCCATAGCAAAAGGAATCATAATAAAGTTATAACATGTAGCCCATAAAAGATTTAGCCTAATACGATTAAATATCTTTTTTGAAAGTATTATACTATTGGGAACTCGTAATAAGACATGATCTCCCAAGTCTTCATCCACATTTGTAACATCATCTTCATTATTATTAAAGTTACCAGACCGAGTTATAAAAAAATTTGTCAAACCGATGGAGCCTGAAGTAGAGGAAGAATTCATAAGAATGATATCAGCAGATTCAATTGCTACATCCGTTCCAGAAGCAACAGCAATTCCAATATCAGCAGCAGCCAATGCTGGTGAATCATTGACACCATCACCAACAAAAGCAATAAATTTTCTTTTATTTTGATTTCCACTAACTTCAGCTTCATTTTCTTGCAAGGATCGAATTATTTCAAGTTTTCGTGATGGATCAGCACTGGAGTAAGTATCCATAGGTAGAATTCCTACCAAACTTGCGACTCTCGCAGCTGAATCAGCTGAATCACCGGTAATCATTTTTACAGTAATACCGAGCTTTTGTAAAGCGTTAACAGTAGCACAAGCGTCAGAACGTACCTTATCTGTCAAAAATATACGGCCAGCAAAGTTTCCATCTATAGCCACATATACAGGAGTCATTCCAAATAGCATTTCAGGGAAAACTTTAATATTATTACTATCAACACTGCATTCTTCTGCAGTACGTAATATCGCATCTGCATTTATTTTTAAATTATCAGTCATGAATGCAAGGTTACCAACAGCAACTCTAAATTGAGACTTGACACTTGGTTCATGAAGAACTAATTCATCATGATATTTTTGTGATAAAGTAACCGTTGCCTCTATCCCACGACCAACAATTGAATTTACTTGATCAACGTTCTCTATAGGTGAACAGTTTTCTAAGTAGGATAATGGTTGTCGTAAATATTTAGCGGCTTGCTTTACTATTGAGCGTCCAATAGGGTGTTCAGAATATTTCTCAACAGAAGTTAAGAGATTCCACCATAAATCGTTAAGATAATCAAAAGCGAATGATTCTTTCACATTTGTGTCTGAATGAATCAAAGCGTTTTTAAACAAAGGAGAGAAATATGGTAAAGCATATGTAATACACATTTTCCCAAGAGTTAAAGTACCAGTTTTATCGAAAACTACGCTTGCAACTTTACTTGCTGATTCTAAAACATTTCCACCTTTGAACAAAATGCCATTTTCTGCGCCAACTCCGGTTCCAACCATAACAGCAGTAGGTGTTGCTAAACCTAAAGCGCAAGGACAAGCAACCACAATAACAGAGATTGCAAGTTGTAAACTCATCATAGAATACGACCGACCTAATTCGTTTGCAGATTCAAATATAAGTGGAACATATCCTATTATATTGGTAATAAATACCCAAGATAAGAAAGTAACTAAAGATAAAAATAAAACTAAAGGAACAAATTTTCCAGCTATACGATCAACATATTGTTGAATATGTGGGCGAAGCATTTGTGCTTCTTTAACTAGTCGTACAATTTGTGCCAACTGAGTGTCCTTGCCAGCCCTAGTGACAATAAAGTCTACTCGTGATCCCTCATTTACAGCACCACCAATAATTGTATTACCTAAATGTTTTGATACTAGTCTATCCTCTCCAGTGATGTGGGACTCATTCATAACGGTTGAACCAGAAATTACAATTCCATCAGCAGGAGCTCTACAGCCTGTCAGTAATATAACAATATCTCCTCTTTGAATTAAATCAGTAGAAACAACTTTTTCTTCGGCATTTGACATAGGAGATATTTCAGCAGTAGATTTTTTTGAAGAATATGATAAATTTTGATTTAAATTCTGTTTTTTGAGAAAAGTCAAAGCAGAAGCAGCGGTTTCCTTAGCATGATCAATATCAGAATGTTTGGCATATATAGTTGCAGATGAAGGAGCTAACTGCATCAACCTTGAAAGAGCAGCAGACGTTTTCCCTTTTGCTGAGCTTTCAAGACATTTTCCTAAAGTTACAAAAGCAACAATCATTCCACAAGTTTCAAAATCTGTAACTGGACGGGAATGTTTTGTTGCACAGATTGATACAATCATGGAAAATATAGAAAATAAAAAAGCAGCAGAAATGGAAGTAGTAACAAGAACATCCATGGTAGCAGATTTATGCTTAAGTGCTTTGTATGAAGCGGCATAATATCTACGAGAAACATAAAATATGATTGGTAATGAAAGTAAGAAGGCCAAAAACTGATCTAAAAACAATCCTGGAATGATAGTGATTTGAATTTTAGCCTTTATTGTAGGGAAATAGTGTAAAACCATGTGAGAAATAAGTATTTGTGGTATAACAAATAGTAGAGAAATTTTAAAAGTTGACCAATAATCCTTTGTCTCTTTTATTTTTGAAAGAGAGTCTAATTGAGCATTACTTTCCATTTGATCAGAAAGAAGAGCGTCGAAACCACAATCTTGTATAGTTTCAACAATGTCTCTAGGACCGATTAAATTTTTGTCATAAACAATTTTAGCATTTTCCGTTGCAAGAGCTACAGTGATAGACTTGACTCCATTTAGTTTTTTAACGTTAGATTCTATTGCGCTTGAGCAAGAAGCACAAGTCATACCATATATAGCAACATTTATGGATTCCAGATGAGAGTCTTTGTTTGATTGTGAATCATTTTTTAAAGAAGATGGAGGTATTATATTAAAAATTAACGAATCTATATCTGATTCCAAGGTATTATAGTAATTATCAGATGAGTTTGAAAATGTATTTTTTGGAGTTGAATTGGAGGAATCCAAAGATGTAGGAGTTTGATTTGTTGAAATGAGACGACAATCAAAACCACCATCTTCTACAGTGTTTATAAGTTGTTGGGGATTTGTTCTCGAGGAATCATAAACTACTCTTGCGGATTCAGTAACGAGGGCAACAGCTACCGAATCTACGCCAGGAAGAGCATTCAAAAGAGATTCAACAGCAGAAGTGCATGAAGCACATGTCATTCCTTTAACCGAAAGTTCAGCAGTAAATATACTGTTTTTCCCTATAGAAGATTCATCTTTAGTGGGGGAAACAGGTGACAGATATCCCGCATATGCATTTTTAGAACTGTTTTCTTTCCAGAAATCGTCATCTAAGGAAGACTTGGTGGCTGATATTGGAGTTTGTAGGTAGTAATCGGTCATCCGTGTTGTAAATGGAGTATTATGTATGTTTATATAGTATACTTATAACTATATTTATATTATAAGTATATTTAAAATATATTTATATAGTATACTTTTACAAATATACTATTTAGTATTGCAATAGTGCGAATCTTATGCAGTTGTCAGGATCTAAGTATTAGAATTAGTTCGCATGAATGGAAAAAAACAGATAGAAAATAAATAAATAAATAATAAATATTTTATTTACTATAACACCCGCCAATTGAATATTATAATAGTAAATATACTATACAACTTACTGTATAATATTGTATAGCTAGCATTTACAATCAATATTGTATATAAATGCTATATATTATAATACAAACAAGTGCAAATAAATGTAAACAAGTGCAAATAAATGTAAACAAATGTAAACAAATGTAAATGCAAATAATACAACTTGTTTATATATAAAAAGCAAATTATTTTTAATTATTTATTTTTAATTATTTATTATTTATTTTTATTTTTATTTTTATTTATTTACTTTTTATTTATTTACTTTTTATTATTTACTTTTTATTTTTCATTTGCTTACTTTTATACGTTGAGTAATAATTCCCATGCGGCTTAATGTAAAATAATATATTTCTAGCATACAACACAATAAATAAATATATGTGTAAATATACTCCTATATAGATTTATGCAAGAATAAATTTAATTATACGTATGGTATAAGTTATATAACGTTATTATATGTGTGTATATATATATATGTGTGTATATATATATGTGTATATAATTATGATATTACGTATACATACGTACGTACGTACGTACATATGCTTTTATTCATATCTAATTACGTACTTATTTGTGACTCGCCAGACTGAAATGGGAAGGCTGGAAATAAATTTGTATTTTCTTTTCCTATGGCGTAAGATTCAATTTATTAGGGTGTGATATAAAATTTATATACGTTTTTTTATTATTATTTATTATGAATATAGTTAATTTTCCGGTTAAATTATATCCGTTTAGGGTGCTAATCTATTAATGGATGATAGATAGTGCGTAATATAGTGTTATATTATATTATATTTAAATTTATCAGTATATTTTTGATTTTAAAATTCATTTCATTATCACTTGCTATTGTTTTACTATTCCACCTTCTCCTTTTCTTATATGATTTTTTTTGTATAATAATTGTTAATATTGATCCTTATTTAGTTTTATTTCGCTACTGTTTAAGACAACTACTTGGGAAGTGTTTCCGACGACTGAGCTGGGGCGAGACCCAAGGTAGGGTAAACATTTCATTTATGTATAATTCGTAATACATGTGAAATACTATCATTAAAAAAACCATTTTTACCCTGCTTGATTGTTTTGATTTCATGCTTTGGTATTTTCGTTTTTCTCATTTACTAATTCTTTGTACGTTAAATATTTTTTTTTTTTTAAAAAAAAAAAAAAAAAAAGTATTTGGAGAATGAAATGCTGAAAAAATGCTAAAACACTAATAACAAATACATATGCATATAAATTAGTTCAAGAAAACAATGTAAATGTAAATAACAAATAGTTAAACAAATAAAATAGATGTATTACGTAGTAACTCCGTACAATGTGGAATGACTAAGCAACATGTGGTGTCGCCAGAAACAACAGTGTTTATATAAATAACATACAATAATAAATTGTAAACAAAATATATTAAACTACATCGATTTCAAATATTATATTATTAATATATTGCTTTTGATTCCTTTTCTGCGAGGGATGTGGTTTATTTATAACCAAGTAAAATAGAATTAAAAAAATAATTAGGAGATTGGTTTGCTAAATATATGGGTGACTAATAATATTTTGATGGCTGGTTAAATTAATCATTAAAGCTTCCTTAGTTTGAGTATAATAATGTCTTGATTAATAATCTATGTTTATGTTGCTATAACATCTCAGTATATTGTCGTTGGTATGGAGTTTGAATTCGTGTATATTGCTGTGTCTAGTACGCATTACTAATAATTGTGAGATTTTGAATTGTATAATCATCAATTTAATGTTTCCATAACAAAGAAGCCAAACCCTAGAGCTCACATTAACTATTTGGTTACATAATTATTATAAAACCTTAGTAAGAATAAATAATATATTTATCGATTATTAATCGCAATATCTTCATCTGTATAAAGCAGGCGCGGTATTCTAAATTGCAGTAAATTACAGAGCATTAATTAATAAATATTTAATAAGTTATTTAAATATTGTAATTTTCTATACAAATTATTTCCTACAAACTTTTTTTTTTTTTTTTTTTTTTTTCTGTGCATATTACTCCTATATAAATCGTATTCTCTATCAAATTACTCATATAAATCGTATTTTCTATACAAATCGTAATTATCACTATGGCTAGAATTGCTGTACGTATTACTCTATACTATTATATGATAGTTATTATTTATGCCAATATATGTTGTTGTTTTATATATATGCTATATATATGCTATACATATTACATTTACCTAATACTAACGTCTAGATTATTTATTATTCTTTATATGGGCATGTAGCCAATTTAGCAGAGGCTGAAAAAGAAGGAATTGAACAAGCCGGTGGTTCTGCCGATATATATGTGTATGTATGATTAGATTTTTATTATTCTTTATTGTTATTATTTGTTATTTATTTGTTATTTATTTATAAATAACAAATAATATTAAATAATATCAAATAAAAATAATAATAACAAAACAACAAAACAACAAACAACAATAACAACATACTAACAACAGTGTGCCGGAAATTCTGACCGATGAAGTACTTGGCAAATTAGGAGTATCCCCTAAAAATAAATATCCTATTGCGAATCCTGAAACTATTAATGATTATGATGGAATTATTCTCGGTGTTCCAACCCGTTTTGGCGCATTTCCAGCACAATGGAAGACTTTTTGGGATGCAACTGGTGCTCAATGGGCTTCAGGAGCTTTTAAGGGAAAATATTTAGCTCAATTTGTATCTACTGGTACTCCAGGTGGAGGTCAAGAATCAACTATATACGATTGTATGCCAGTTTACGCTCATCATGGTTTCAATTTCGTTCCTTTAGGCTATAAATATGCTTTCCCGCAACTCACTGACTTGTCTCAAGCACATGGTGCTTCTCCTTGGGGTGCTGGAACTTTTGCTGGTGCTGATGGTTCTCGTAAACCAACTGAATTAGAATTAGAAATTGCACGAATTCAAGGAAAGTCTTTTTTCGAAATTGTAAATAAAGCTTTCCCTTCTAAATATTCCGCAAAAAAATCTAATTCTCACTCTCATGCTTCTAAGGTTGATTCTGAAGGAAATGTAAATAATACAGAAAACAATTCTCATTCTCGATATATTTCTTCTTCATCCTCGTCATCTTCTTCAGAAAGATTTCAACCAAACCAAAAACAAAATGTATATACAAATGAATCATATACTGGTACAAAATTGCCACCATCCAATGATGGTTTTAGTACAACAGGAGTAACTGCTGCTGGCGCTTCGAATGCTGCAAATACTACATCCAATGCTGTGCCAAATGTAAAAGAAGTTCGCTCAACAGTACCAAATGAAGATACTTATACTGCTAATTCGCCTTCACATTCTAAATTTGATTCGAATGTAGCCTCAGAAATTGCAAAGACAAAAGCGAATTTAAGCCAAACTGGTTATGATTCCACAATTAATCATGAAGCAAAGAATAAAGTTACTCAAGTAAATGCAATTAATTCCTCATCTCCTATTTCAGGTAATGAAAAAGTTAACGCCGCAAGATCTTCTAATATTAAAAAGGATTTATATACGACCCAAAAAGAAGCTGAAGCAACAAAGGTTAAGGCAAATAATGCAGCTACCAATGCAAAGGAAGCTAAGAAGAATGCTGAAAAGGAAGCTACTAAGGACATTCCAAAGTCAAAGAAATTTTGTGGCCTTTGTAATGTAATGTAATTCAGAAAGGATATTTTTATTTATTGGCTAATAAAATAATTTACTTTGATTATATATTTATATTAGTTACTATACTATTATTATTAATATTTCGTTTACTATTTTTGTTCTCCTATTTATTATACATTTATTTTACAACTATATTATTTATTACATTATTTATTATCCTATTATACTATTAATTTTTACTTATCCTTATTTATTTCTGAAGTTATTTTGTATTATTTTTTGTTTAAATTTTTGTATTCTATTTAATTTTTTTTCTTTTATATTTAATTATAATATACATACAGTTTTCGAAAGCAATGTTTGTGTATTAATATATGTTCTTAGAATTATAAAGTATATAAAGTTTAAATTAAATGATTTATATTGAATTTTTTGTAGAAAATATGATAATTCAAAAATTTATCTTAATGTAATAAAAAAATGATTAATTAATATTAAACAATATAAGTATTTTAACCTTTAATTGAAACGGATTACAATGCATCGACGGATATTAATTAATTATAAAAATTTAACGTTACGAGAACACGAACCTTCATAGTAAAATATTTATTTTTAATGATTTTTTTACAGTATATTTACATTTATCCAAATACCAGATTCTTTCTCCTTTTTAGTGTATACGGCTATAAATTAGCCTGACCCTAGTGGCAACCCAAATCCATTATTTGGAATGTTTATCATGGATGAAGGGTTTACTTGGAATGTAGTTTTTATTATGATAATTTTTACTTTAAATGGAATTTACAATTTCTTATTTAAATATTTTGTCAAATACAGTAAAGGTTTTAGAAATTTTACCGGAAAAAAGGGATTTTATCACGTAATGTAGAGTAAGTGTTTTACCCTAGTAACAAAAGACTCCAAAAGTAGTTTCTCCTCTTTACCGTAGTAGGTACAGAAATGGGACAGCGTCCCAGGGTTAAAAAGAAATATGAAGAATACTTCAGAAGCGGAGCATTGGAATTTTCATTTCTTGGCTACTTTTAAGTAATTCTTTGTAAAACTGATTATGTAGAATATTATTCAGCATTCTTTACCATAATTTTGCATTCTTTTCCCTAAATGGGCGATGGAATGTGGCTGTCCTATTTTTGTACCTACTACTGTACTGTCTCTACCTCAGAAACGGAACGCTATGGGAAGTGGAACGCCGTCCGAATAAGGCAAGAGATTGAGGAAAGGAATGTACTGGTACTGCAGCAACGTAATATCTAAACAGGAATATTAATTTCCTATTTGGATTTTTACTTGAAAAAGTAAGTGGACTAAGGGGTGATTAGTAAGAATTGAAAAACAACAAAAAAAAAACGAAAACTAAAACTTGGGGGTCAAATAAGGTTCCCACTTCGCAACTTTTTTTTCAAAATGATGATAAAATACAGGTATGCACACAACACTTCACCATATTTATGAAAATATATGATAATAAAATATATTTATTTTATTTATTCTAGATAGCAAAAAAAAATAAACAAAAATTATTAATTACTATGTTTTACGGCTTACGAAGTATATAAAAAATTTATTTTTGATTTATTTGAATTTCTAAATAACTATTTACATTACAAGCTGTTAAAAAAAATGAGAGTCAAAAGAATCTACTATTAAAATTAAAAATTTAAACGTAAATCGGTGTAATACAAGAATGACTAATATATAACAATAATTACATAACATACACAACATACCAGATGACTAATCCAGAAATTCCATCTTTCAACATTCTTGAGTTTGAATCTCTTGCCTTATTCGGACAAAGAATGCTTATAAATTACTTACACATAGTAAATTCCATTGCCCTAATAGGAAAGAAATATGTGCGTTCCACTTCCCATAGCGTTCCGTTTCTGAGGTAGAGACGGTATATAATATGACTAACACCATTTTATTTATTATGTAAGCAGAGTAGCATATTTCATTAGTAATATACATTCCAATATTTTACATTCCTGAGTTTTAATAAATTATTTCCTTATTAGTATAAGGAATGCTTATAAATTAATCACAAATTAGACAAGTTGTTACCCTAATAGGAAAGGAATGTGAGCGTCCCATTTCCCAGGTCGTCCCATTTCTGAGATACTACGGTACCTTTACCCTTTAAAAAATATAGGGCAGTAATAAAATATTATATATAATAACAAGTAATAATCCTCATTAAATGAGTTATTATTTGTAACTGGTGAAATGAGCAGATTCAGTTCAACTCAGTTCGATTGTATTTGATTCGTTATGTTTCTATTTATTATTGAATTTGAAATTAAGCATTTTGAATAATAAAAGAAATAAAAATAAATGTAATTAAAAAACCAAAGAAATAGAAATAAAATTATATAGAAATAAAAAAAAATAAAAAAAAATACATTTTTAAAAGTAAATTATTATTTGTTAACGTTACGTATGATTATATTATTTCTTTTAATCTAATATTCTACGTATAATTTAAAATATACTGAACTTTAATTAAAGTAAAAACAAAAAATGTATGTATGTATGTATGTATATATGAATGAATAAATACTATAATAAACAATATAAATATTGATTAAATAAAATAAAAAACTATTTCATAATATAATTATCCATAAACTTCTGGATTAATAAATAAATAACAATAAAATGTTAAAAGCAATATAAGAATAAATTAAAAAGCTTTAGAAACAGTCTTGTAGAAACTCTTTCCTTGAATATGAGCAACCTCTAATTCAAGTTTTGAAGGTTGGCGAGAACCATCACCTCCAGCAAAAGTTCCTGCACCCCAAGGAGAGCCACCATGAACTTCTTCAAGATTAGTTGTCAAAGGAAAGGTTTCTTTATAACCAAGAGGAACATAGATAATTCCATGATGAGCCAAAGTTGAAAGAGAAGAGATAGCGGTTACTTCTTGACCACCTCCGGGAGTACCAGTAGAGATAAAAAGACCAGCATATTTACCAAAAAGACCACCTGAAGCCCATAAACCACCAGTAGCATCCCAGAAAGTTTTCCATTGAGCAGGGAAATTACCAAAACGAGTAGGAATTCCGAATAAAAAGGCATCATATTTTTCCAAATCCTGTGGAGTAATTACAGGATAAGAAGATTTAGGTGGAGCATGCATTGCGGTAAGTACATCTTTTGAAAGAGTTTCTGGGACTTGATAAATATCTACTTTTCCACCAGCAGCTCTAATACCGGCAGCTTCAGCCTCAGCTAATTTGAGGATATGTCCATAGAGAGAGTAAAATACAATAGCGACTAAATAGTTAGCAATGGTAACATGAATTAAATATAAATATTAACTAATAAATATTTATTTATTTAATATTTATTAGTTGACCTATCAATATTTATAATAGAATTCATACCTTTTGGAGCCATTTTTAACTAGAAATTAAATAGAGAAGGAGAAAAAAATATAAAATATAATTTATTAATAAAATTACTGATTATAAAGTATTAAATTTAAAAGAAAAAGAAATTTTTTATTTAAATTTATTATTTATTAAAGCAATTCTATAAAGAAATTTCAAATATGAATCCGTCTGGCCTCTATTTATATTGTACGGAATTATTAATATTCGATTGTTAGACATGATATTAGGTAATAATTAGTATAAATGAATCAGCATTATCAATATTTACTCAATTAATGCTGTTGCTATGGAGATATTTATGAATCAGTAGATATTTTGGATTATTTCTAATAGTTTTATAGTCATTGCTAATATTTACTAATAATTTATAATATTATATAGTCACTAGTTTAGAGATTTATATAATGGTTTTTAATATTTCTATAGTGATTCTAATTTTATATAATGGTTGCTGATTTTTATATAATAATTTCTAATATTTCTAATATTTCTAATATTTATAATAATTTCTAATAATTTATAATAATTTTTAATATTTATATAATAGTTTTGAGGATTATAATATAATTTTCATTGATTATGTTAATTAGATTTATTTCTTGTTTACTAAATTTTGAATCATGTGTAGTAATATAATGCTATGTTATTTTTATATTGTAAAATTAAATACATATAGTACACCCTTTATAAGTGCACACCCTCAGCGGAAATATTTAGTGTGCTTTTATAGAAAAAGCGGGGTAACGAACGGTCCGACTAAAATTAAAATTGCTAATTTTTAGTCGACTAAAATTCGACTCACCTAAAACTCAAATCTATCTTACAAACTCAATCATAATCTTTTACACTAAAATACAGAGTACATGTTAATACACTATTAACCAAAAGATTATTTATTTTCTTTTTTATTTCATTAGTATCTTACTTATAACTCTTTATAACCGGATCTATTTTATTTTATAATATCTACGTTAAACTGTTTTAATTTTATGGTATTCATCTAACATTTTTTTTCTAATTTACGTTAAATTCATGTCAAATTATTTTAAATTGATTCTGGTATTTTATTTTATTTTTATTTTATTTTTTTTTCATTTTTTTTTTTCAATCCGTCTAATATTACTTTTCTTTCTTTAATTTCAGTTTCTCTAATTACGTTAACAGCCGTAGATAAAATGATATCTGTAGACTTATTATATTGTTCGCCAGTTCTTGGCTCTCCCTGGAAGAATTGGCAGATGAATACAGCATTTTCGCTTTTTATATTAAATTATTTGATTTTAGTCGCCTTTATTTTTAGCTTTGTATTTATTTACGTTTTTAAACTGTTTTTTTCTTTTATTTAATATTTAATTCATATTTGTAATATTATGAATAATAGTATTTTTATCGACTTTGAAAGACATCTTATTAATACACAGTTTTACATATATTATTTGCTGTTCATTTTTCGTAGCTATGAAATTTGAAAAATGTTTTTTGCTTAGAGCATGAGTATATTAGTCAGTATCTAATACAAGCTACGTAAATATATGGTATGTATATATAGTATGTGTATATGGTTACATTCTAATCACTATATTAGTATTAAATAAATTATATAAATATTAAGACCGTCTGGTCCGTAATTATTACCAGAGTTTAGTTTAATATGTGTATTAATATTCTACAAATATTATTATAGTTTGTTAGTAAATATGGGTTAATAACCATGGAAACCATAGTCTATAAATTGCATGATATTTAAAATGAAGCAGCAATAGCAGAAGCAAAGGTAGTGAGACTAAATAAAACACGAGCGAAATGGAGTTTATTCCATTTTATTATCAATTCCTTTAATTGTTGACCAACGGCATCATTTACCAAAGCTTCTTTAACATCAAAATTAAGTAATGAAAAGATATTATGACGCATAAATAAGCCAGTATATGGAATAATTAATATTGACGTAACAGCAGCTACACCATATAAGAAACTCTTTCTGTGGCAAGTTGTCTTGAAAAAATTACAACAAGATTTTTGAACTGATTTAGTTTTAGATTCTAAATCTTCTTTGCCTGTTAAAGATTGTTTTGCATCATCAATTTCAGAAGAAACTTTATTCAATCCTTTAGATAAAGTAGTTTCAGATTTGTTTTTTGAAGCTAAGGAAAGTAAAAGGAATATTGAAGAGTTAACTAAACCAACAACAGGAAATGTCTTTGCCCCTGACAAAAAAATTGCACGCCATTCGGCGTGAGCTATGGCAGGTGGGTTTTTCAAGATGAGAGGTATAACAACTCCAAAAGTGTAAAGAGAAGCGCCTGCATGTAAGTGTGTGAGCATATAATAAATAGGAAAAGCATTAAATAAAAATAAACAAAAATAAAAAATAAATAAAAATAATAAAAAATTAAAAATTAAACAAAAATTAAACAAATAACAAAATTAAACAAATAACAAACAAACAATACTAACCCGTTGCTAAACCAGTTCCAAAAAGGCCAAGTGCATTTAAATAATTGAACGTTTTGGGAGAGAGGTTAACGCTACAATCACAAGAGCTTTTTTTGTTATCTTTTAAAATTTTTTCCGACATTTTATAAATATGTAGTATAATAAAAGATTATATATTAATAAAAAGTATTATATAATGATAAATGTATGTATAAATAATTAGTATTTATGATAATTAGTATGTATGACAATATGTATGTATATATGACAATATGTATGTATATATGACAATATGTATGTATATATGACAATATGTATGTATATATGCCAATATGTATATAATTTAATATGCCGATAGCAGATTTGCAAATACTGTTATGTCCAATGTATGTATGTACTTAGATAAGGCAAGTTGCATTAATGACGTATTATACTTATGTCCGGTAACTGTATATCACGAGACTAATTCCAGTACATGAATTACGCTTATGGTACCATTTTATTAAGAACCCAAAGGCTTAAAATCTACCCTGCGTTATAGTGGCTGAACGTATTTATGCTTCTATAGCAACTATATACATAAAGAAATAGCTTTGTATCCAATTCTTAATTTATGTGTATGGCTGTCTAATACAGTCTTGTCAATATACACAATTCGAATTGATTTATATTATACTACACTATACTATACTATACTATACTATACTATACTATAATTATTCTAACTATATCATATTATTCTATTACACTATATAGTGTACTGACCCACGGCTAATTCGTTGATCGGTTATACTCGGCAATTGGTCTCCGCTACTCGGATAGTGTTTTTATTTACCTTTATTTACTATTGGTATTTTTCTTTTTTTTCATCTATTTGCTATATAAAGAAATATAGCATACATCTTTTCTGTCCTTTTTTGTCCTTTTTTTATTTTTTGTTTTTTTTGTTTTTTTTTATTTTTTTTTTGTTTTGCATTTTGCATATATTTCCAGTTAAAATTGGTAAACAAAAAAAAAAAAAATGCTAATTCCAATTAAAGGGCATATACCTTCTTTTACATTTTCTTTTCTTGAAAATGGACCCTTGGTTATTTCTGAGGGAAAATTGAATAAAAGGGCGGATAATAATGAAAATGAGAACAATGGTGACAACGGTAACCAAGGAGAAAACAATGAGGATTCAAACCCCCCCACAACTACAGATCCATTTTTTAATTTTCCGGCATACACTATTCCTTCGGCAACAGCAACATTGTTAGCTTCACCATCGTCGACCTCTGACGCGGATAGTTCAAGTAACAATTCGAATACAAATGGATTTTCAAAAGGAGCAATGTATGGTATCATATTCGGTTCAATTTTCGGGGTTGCTTTACTCATTGGTGCTCTTCTCACTTTTAATATTCTTTCTCAAAAGAAAAGAAAAGAAGCAATTCGGGCTGTTGCTACTAGAGCAAGATCTCAACGTAGTAGAACACGCACAAGGACAAGGACAAGAACAAGAAATCGTGATCGTGCAAACTCTGGTGCTTCTTCAACAGCAAATTTAGCTCTATTAGATGAACCCTTAACTACACAATCTACACAAACTTCTCCTCAAACAAATAATTCAAATTCTTTATCATCTCCTCAAGGAATTTCCTCTTTACTTTCTCGTTATGCTGCTTCTCAAGCTTCAAATTCACGCACAATGATTATAGATGATGAACTTTCTCCTCCTCCTCCTTATACTACTTTTGCTGCTGCTTCTGAAATTACTTTACCAGAAAGATCGTATTTAAGAGATTCTCGTCAACTTAACACTGATGACGATTTAGATGAAAATGATAATAATTCTCTTTCTTCTCCTCCTCCTTCTTCTTCTGATTCACAGTCTGAACCTTTAAACCCAAATCAACGTCATTCTTTTATGAGTAGTAATAGATTAAGTAGTTCTCATAGGCATAGTAGTGTTAGATTTATAACTAATATTGCAAGAGAAGTTACTTCAACTATTGCTGCTAATTTAGGTGGCTCATCGTCTCATGATGATAATTCTCTCCCTAGTAGAAGATCTTCAAGACATGTTCCTAGATCAGAATCAACCAGATCAAGAGCTTCAATTTTACATACTTCAAGAAGATTAGCTGAAGAAGATGAAAATGGTGATGATTTGGAAATAAGTGAATATGCTCATGACCCTCTTAATCGTGTTCAAAATTTAAATAAACTTCCTGAAGAAATTCATCCTCAAATTAATAATGATGAATTAACTTCTTCAAATAATTCTTTAACTAATATTTCTTCCACTTCTCCCAAAATGGAATCGAATGATATTGAACTAGTTCAAAATATAAATAAATTGAAAAATCTAAATACTAATTCTGCAATTAAAAGGAATAATACGACAAATATTGCTTCTATTAATACTCACCCTACTAGTTCTTTTAATAGGCCTCATTCTATGATTGAGTCTAATGTCGATTTAAGTCAAATACAGCCGTTAACTCCAACTATTCCCATATCACCAGCACTCCCGTTGACTTCATCAGGTACTCAATTTTCTGAGAATCGCGCTAATTATAAAAATGTTTCAAATGACGCTAACAATAATGAAACTATAAATGAAGATGATGACAACGACAACACCAAAAATTCATCATGAACTATATTAAAATTAAAAAAAAAAACTTCATATATATATTAACTTGACTATTTTGTATTTATTTATTTTTTATCACTGTTTTTTTTTTTTTTTTTTTTTTTTTTTTTTGTTATAAATGTGATTATTTATTCATTTGTGTCTTTTTCTGTTTATATTATTTATTTATTATTTATTATTTATTTACGCTTTATTTACTTATTTATTTCATTTTTATGAGTCGATTCATTAGCTTTAGTTAATAGCTATAATAGCTCATTATTGTATCATTAGAATGTCTTATTTTTTCAATAATATACAAAACAATATATTCCTATTTGTGTTTTAATAATTCCTTAACACTGCTTCCAATCTAAATCATAATGAAACTGTAAAATGATTTTTTTTTTTCAATGCCTTTGTATTTTTATTTGGTTAAGTAGCTCATAAACATTTTCAACTGTCAATTTAATACTAGCACGTTTCAAAATATCTTCTGCATCTTTTTTAGGAAATTCAAAAAACCTTTCTAATAAGTACCCATCTACACACGTAATTGGTTTACAACCTATTATTTTATTGTTTTGAAACGCCCTGTACAAATCAAAAGAAAGATCCCCTAAAGTTGCACAGCGTGTTTTTAATTGATCCTGTAAATTTAAGAGTAAATTCGCATATTTTTTATGGATTTCCCCATACAAATAAATTGACCCTTGCACTGTTCCAGCAGCTGCCTTTATAGATACAGGAGGTTCTCGAAATTGATTATGGTTTGCAATACTAGCATTTACGCCCATGTTCGTCTCAGAAGTAGCATCGTCGACTGTAGATTCAAAATTTAAAGACTGTCTCAAATTGTAATTATCATTACTATCATGAAATCTTTTAATAACATTAATTAATTCCCCTACATAGAATGTACTTGTAACTTTCATAATCTCCACAGGTAGTGTATCTTCGCTTTCTTTACCTTTCGATTTATTCCTGCAAATTCCCCTTGAATTGACACTTAGTTCCCTATTTTCTGTATTACTTTCATCTTTCATTTTTTCGTCTTCTTGATAACTTTCATCATTCTCAGAATCATCACTACCATTTCTACGACCACGTGATCTTGTTATTTCCACAAAATTCCCATTAGCTTCTGCCATAAGCATCTTATGCTTATTGATAATTTCTGCATAAGTCACCCAAATTGGTCCCAAGTGCTTTGCAAGCTTCTCAATTATTTTTGTATTAAAATCATATTTACATATAATACATGAGCGATTCATATCCCCAATAAGAATCATATCTTTATATGCTGACAAAGAAACAGGTACAGTTTGGCATGATATAGTATTTTTACTTTTTGTAATGATGTATTTTTTTCCTTTTTTATTTATCGAAATAGTCTCACTCACCCTTGAATTAGATACGTTTGGTAAAAGTTCTATCTCCTCCTGTCTTTTCATATTTACATCCTTCAATTCTACTTGATGCACATGCACCGAAGAAGCATATCCGGAAATAAAAATATTTTCTCGTATTGTAGCAATTGAATATATTGGAGCTGATACATTTCGTGAAACAAGTTGTTTAATTTCAATTCCATTATCACTTTTCTCAGAGACTTTTAAAACTATCAATCTTCCTGCAGCTCCATCAAGTTCATTTTTTTCTTTTGTATACACTGTCCCAACTACAAAAGCATCTTCACTACTTTCAAGTTTTATCGTGCAAATAGCACTCGCAACCTCTCCCTCAGGAAATTCATAAGTATTAATAACACTTAAGGAATATTCATCAATTAATTGTAGAGTACTTTTCGTGTCTTGAAGTTTCGATCCTGTAGAATCCGAGGGATGTGATAAAGTAATCAAGCCAGATAAAGATCTCTCTACGATCCTTGAGACTTTTCTAACCATGACATCAAAGTCCAATGATGTAACTTGCTGAGAGACACACATATCCAGTAACCCAATATCAATTTTTTTATCGGTTGCAAACACAATTAATGATTTATTTCTTTGTACTAAATCTTTTCCCACATGTTCTATACCATTATCACCGTGTTCAACCTTGTCCTCTTCATCATCTCCAACGTCCAACAGTTCTGCGATCGCATTGGGAGTTGGAATATTAACTGGAGAATAATTAATCAATTTATTTATTGTGTGAACTAAATATAAGCAATTTGAAACTATAAATACTAAATTATCAGTCTTATAAATCAAAACTGGTTTGATTCCAATATTAACAGAAGATTTAGTTTCAATTTTGTCATCTTTGATACAGTAGTTAATTAATTTACCATCCGCTAGCCCAATAAATAAGTTTTTCGTATTCTGTCCAGTAAGTTTAGTTAAAAGAACTGATCGAGGAACCATATTAAACAGGGGTATTTTTATTATTGTAGAAAAATCAACAGTAGAAAGGAGTAAAACTTCATCAAGAGTCCAAAATCCAACGGCAATTTGAGAGTCTTCAAATAATGAAATACATGCAATTTGATTAGGAAACTCGATTGAGTTAATTTCGGATAAATTAAAATCAAAATATTTTAACTTATTCTTATCATATGCTATCACAAATGTGTTAGTTCCAAAAGAAGAGAAAAGAATCGAGCTTAACTTGATAATTTTATTAGAAATTATTTCGTTGTCACAACTTAATTTTTGAATATCTTCATTCCCAACATGAATAAACGAAGCAGGTGTACTATTTTGCTGACTGGGCAGTTTAAAAAACCCTAAAGTGGGCTGATTCAAGTTAATTGTGTGCCAGTTAAAAATTTCTTCTACTTCGCTACTTTCAGAATTAATTTTGAAAACTCTAGTGTTATGAAAAGTTGAAACAAGTAAAATATTATTTGGTAAACTCCATATATACTTTATGTCTGACATGTCTTCCATTTCAGCAATAATTTTAACAGCAAATCCAGATCTAACATACCTGTAGCTGCCATTTCTTAAGCCTGCACTGCAGACTAGTAAATCTGTTCCATGGTCTGTAGGAATTACCTGCAAATCAACTATGGAGCCAATATTATTAAGTTGATCTAAAATATCAATATAAGGTTTTTCCTGTTGAATTTTAAATAATTGTGATTTATCACCGCGACCGGCAATAAAACATATACCAGAAGAAAGATATAATATAGCTGCAGCAAACGAGCATTTTCCTATTAGTTTCAAAGTCCAATTAGAATATGATTTGTTAAAACCAAATAAAAAAACTCTGCCATAAGAGTCACTAAGAAGAAACCTTGCAGAGTTATCATCTATTACGTCCCAACCGACAAAGGTTATAGGGTAAGGAAGTGGTTTTTTAATTACATTTAATTCTTGTTCTTTAATCGATATATACGTGATGCTACTACCACCTAATATAATATAACCACCATTTGGTTTTGCAATAGGTAAAATAAAGGTAGCTTCTGTATCAATATTAGAGACGCTGAGTTCTGGAATAGGTCTTAGAAATGAGGCATTAGCTGTGGAATATTCTATTTTATAAACAGAAACATTTGCTATTTGTAGACTGGTTTTATACAAAACTGCAAGAGTAGGTACATCTTCATCCAGCATAGCAATATCAAGAGGATTCAATTCATTTAACCGTAGATAATTAATTGTCACATTTGGTGAAGCTTTTGATATTCTTGATACACTAGTAGAACTTGCAACATTTTTACTATTTATAGAGTCCTTAGAAACACTAGTTTTCTTAAATCTTATATAATGTAATATACCCTTATAGATATTGATAACCATAGACCTCCCTTGAGGATCGGAAGAAGTAAGGTGACCCATATCGGACTTCATATTTGAAGGACTACTGATAACTAAATTTTCTAAAGTTACAAATTCGCCATTTTGAAAGCCAATTGTGAAAATCTGACCTTTATCGGTAGAAACAATCAAGACATGTGTTTTCCAACCATCTGGACAATAGCTACTGAGAGAACGTACTATACCATAGATATTGAAGGAATATTCCAAATCAAATTTCCCATTACTTATTGAATAAAAGTCTAAAAAGCTGCTTCTTGAAACAATCAGTAAAGGTTCCTCAGTAACAAATGGTACAAAAATAGCATGTTCTATAGAAGATGCTTGATGTAATGGATAAACATAAGACATTTTTAAACCAAAGGTAAGCAATATGAATACTAATTTGAAATTGACTAATAGCTTTTCCCGGAAGAACTAAAAGTTTAAACACTAAAAATAACAAAAAATAGATTAAAATGAATCCAAAATTGAGCGTAAATTAAAATGAAGCCACCTGATAATTTGAATAAATAAAAAGCACAAGGTTAATAATTTTAAAAAATATATTCAAATATATTAACAATAAATTGTCAATAAATGAAGAATTTAACAAGAATTTAATTTAAATTAAAAATAAATTCAAATAAGTTTTCAAATAGAATTTAAAATTTTCGATTACAAAATAATCTAAATACGAAATCCCAATTTGATACTAGTAAATTAACTGTGTGAAAAAACTGAAAAAAAAAATAGTCAATCAAATTTACAAAAAAACAACAATCACTAACTAAATTTGAAAAACACAATGCACATTGGATTAATAAAAAAAAAATAAAATAAAATAAAATAAAATAAAATAAAATAAAATAAAATAAAATAAAAAAAAATAAAAAAATAAAAAAAATTTCCCCTAATAAATACTTTTAAACAAACAAACTGCAGCAAAAAATTAAATAACTCTAATCTAAAAATATGCTAGAAAAAAAATAAAAATAAAAATATATAATATAAACAAATAAAGTTGAAGCAGCTTTTGCTCATTGGAGGGAAAATAATCAGGGCTTCACATTATAGTGTGCTTAGTCATGCAATTTGTAATTTTATGTAATTTGCTTTATCACAAGTATTCAATTATAGCAAAATCCCTTTTAAATGCATGCACCCTTGATATGCAGCATTGAGGTGCATTTCGTAAGGTTTTACTATAATAATAAAATAAATTTCCAATCGATAACGTTTGTCATACGATTTTATATTGGTTATAAATAAAGTAAATTAAAAATATAAAATTTAATGTTTTTTCAGAAAAAAAAAGAATAAAAAAAATAGTAAAAAACTTAAATAGTACAGAAATAAAGTAGAGTAAATAAACTAATTAAAAATAAATTAAAAAGTAGTACTGAATTAAAGAATTGAAAATGAAATTCTGATTATTATGATGATTATAAAATAATGTTTAATGATTAAATGCATATACTAAATAATAAACATTCGAAATTATACCTTCCCCACCCCCCCATTATTTAGAAGCCCATTGGTTAACAGCTTTAATTCCATTTTCTAATGCTTTTTGTCGTAGAATTTCTATGTTGCTTATTCTCTTAGGTGAACAATTTGTAATATTAATTTCATTTTCAGATTTACTTAAACGTTTTCTTGGTGACCCATTCATTGAAATTTTAGAAAAAGAATATGTTTTCTCCCTGATTGTCTCTATATTCTCCTTTAAAGCTTCCCTTTTATTAATTTCAGTTTCAAAACTATCTACAATTTTTTCATTATCAGATGATTCTTGCTGTAAATTATTTTCTTCTACTAAATTTATATTGCATTTTTTTCGAACCTCTTCAAGAGCTTTTCTTATTGGACCGCCACCAACACCACTATTTTTCCTTTGAGGTTTTAAAGATTCAAATCGTGCTCTTAAATTTCCAAAATTATGCATACCATAGCCTATATTATGATGTTTTATACGAGGTTGTGTCCAATTAATACGTTTTTCATATTTTGAAGAACTATTTTCAGAGTTGAGTTTTGTAGAATTTATATTTTCGCTAACATTTCTTTTTACTCGAGCTTCAGTTGCAAATTTAAACGGTATAGGTACTGTAATATTTTTTACTGGTGTCCGTAAAGGAGAAGGGTTTTTTGAAGGACTAAAGGACTCGTTTTCAGTACCTTTTTCGTCAAGAGTTGTGATTTTACGGCGTTTTTTAATTAAAGATGCCTGGAGGTTTGTATCTGATGCCTGCCGTTTTAAACTAATTGTTTCATTTTTTACTATTTCTTGCTCAGGCTTATTTAAATATAAATCAACCGGTTCTTCTTCTTTTTTTGTCAGTAAAGATTGATTTATTATCTCATTGTTGTTTAATATTTCTTCAGAATGATCTAAAGTTATATCTTCCTCAGGAGAAATAGTTGTTGGACTCAAAGAATTTTTTTTGGGTATATTATTTATTTTTTTATTTTTAGATTTAAGCTTATTAGAAGATTCTGAAATTTTTTGAGTATTTATTTTATTTTTTTGAAATATTTCTTTTTCTAAACTTATGTTATCGGATATAATTTTATTGGTATTTAAATCATCATTGAAAGATACCTTTACAGTACTTTTTATTTCACTTTTTTTTGAAGATTTTTTTAAAATTCCTCCCTTTTTATTAACTATAGTTTGTTTATCATTTTTATTCAAATCCTTTTGTTTAAGATTGTCTTGTATAGAATTTTCATCCTTTGAGTCCTTTTTGATTACATTTTCTGTAATTACTTCTTCGTCATTATTGAGTGTTTTTCTAGATCCATTTCTGAGTTCCCGTTTGTTTTTAATTTCTTCATCTGCCTTATCTTTATTTGAAGCCTTCCTTTTTGGCTTTGAATTTGGCTTTGAATTTGGTTTCTGTTTTGGTTTTGGTTCTGGTTTTGGTTCTGGTTTTGAATTATCAATTTTCTGTTCATTTTGTACATGTTCTTGTACTTCTACACCCTTTTTTGCCCTAGACCTAGTAATCATCTTAAAGCAATAATATGTAAAAAAGGAAAAAGAAAAAAAAATTATTTATTTGTAGATACAATATAATATTGAATTATTTATTTTATAAATTATAATAATGTAGTAAATATCTGTAAATATTAAGTAAATAATTGTAAAAAATAATTACAAAAATAGCTGCAAAAATACTATAAAAATACTATGATGATTAGCAAAAAAGGTAAAGGGTAATAGAAAAAAACCAATTCCTGTTTCCTTTAAAACTACTAAAACAGAAAAAGAATGTAAACAAAATGTTTGTAGTCATGGTAATAAAAGCAATTTAGTCCTATATTCTAATTAGAGTCTAATTAAACTAACCGGGTAAGGTAAATGTATCATTATCTCATAGTAAATATTTCTATTATTAAGTGATTTCTTTTACTCTGCTTTCGCAAATGAAAGCCACTGAACTGTAAAAGAAAGCAGTAGAAAAAGTGTTTAAAAGTATTATAATAAGCATTAAAAGAAGCATTAAGAGAAGCATATAATTTATTTTTATTTTTATTTTTATTTTTGTTTTTGTTTTTGTTTTAGTTTTTGATTACAAAATGTTTGGTGCAATTGTATCTGGGAGACCAGGTAAGTAATTTTTTTTTTTTTTTTTTTTTTTAAAAAAAAAATGAGTAATAATTATATACATTAAAATATTATTTCTAACTTTATAGTGCAAACTAATTTAGTACAAGTTGATGAAAATAAATTCGCATTTCAAATTGAAGATGGAGCTAGTGTTAATCACATAGTGGTTTTTCTTTTGCCTGGAGGTAAAAATTAAAAAAATTAAAAAAATTAATTTCTATATAGAATATAAAATTATTTAAATAAAACTTGTCATCTAACTATTTAGCAAGTTTTGAACCAGGGATGGCTGCAAGTATATATTTTCAATGGCCTGGACGACCATTTCAGTTTTTAGGAGGGTAAGTTGTATGATTAGGTGACAAATAGTATATGTGTATATGTATACTAAAAATTAATTGAATAATTACTGATAAGGATTTCTATTATATTTATATTTGATAATGCAGACTTGCTAATAATAAACAATCTGCTATTTTTAAAGTAAAACAAACAAATCATGATCCAAATGAAATGAGCGACTCTTCACCTGTTAGTATAACATTGGGGATATCTATTGAACCTATTGGACAAGTCGAAAATCAAATGCAATCACTTGGACAAAATAGTAATACAAATGATAGTTCTAAAACATTAATTCCACAAAAGGTCTCTCCCAATACTATTGCAACTCTTGGAAATAAGATTATTCAAAACGCATATAATTATCTATCTGGGTTTACTACGCCAGAAGGATTAGTTCCTATCAGAGTATTTGATGATTGGTGAGTAATTTTTGTTTATTGTGTTTTTATTGTTTATATTATTTTTATCTATGTTATTTATTATTTATTATTTATTATTTATTATTTATTATTTATTATTTATTATTTATTATTTATTATTATTATTTATTATTTATTATTTATTATTATTATTTATTATTTATTATTTATTATTTATTATTTATTATTTATTATTTATTATTTATTATTTATTATTTATTATTATTATTTATTATTTATTATTTATTATTTATTATTTATTATTTATTATTTATTATTTATTATTTATTATTTATTATTTATTATTTATTATTTATTATTTATTATTTGATAAATACTAACTCATAGGTGGCGTAAATTTGGAGCGAAATTACAGAATAATCCTGATTTCCTTAATGAAGTTACTGATTGATGTGTTTTGTACATGATATAAAATGTAAAGTTAAATGTATATAATAAATAAATGTTTAAATGTATATATTAAATAAATATTTAAATGTAATGAACATGTATTCAAATTCTACTGGATTTCTTTCCATATTTGTATATATACCTGTATATATACCTGTATATGTAGTGTATATGTAGTGTAAAATATTATAAGTATGCCATTTGTGTACAATTTTTATTGTAGTAAAATAATAAATAATATTAATAAATAGCATTACATATATTAACATAATCATAATAATAATAGTCAACAAATACTTACTAGTTTTTCCTTAGCTTGATAAATAATTACTACATATAAATAGCAAACACAAATTTACATAAAATTTGAAATCACTTGCACCTTTTTTCATATACAAATGAGTTCCAGCGTGTGTATGTTATTTATTATTCATTTATATTACGTTTTATACATATACAGTCATTTGTGTACAGCATAGTATATACAACATATTATTTACATTCTACTTATATCTGTTACTAACGTTTAGACCTTCTCCAAAATGGACCAAAAGATATTGTATCTAGTACAAAATTTTCTCCTTATTCAAATAATAAAAATTTGATTGTTTCCTCTTGGGATAAAAATATAAAACTATACGATTTATCAAAAGAATCTTCCAACCAATTAATAGAAATTTTAAATACAGATGCTCCTGTACTTGACACTTGTTGGGCATCGGATTATATTGTCTACAGTGCTTCTTTGGATGGAAAATTAACTCAGTATGTCGATAAATAATTCATGTTTATTATACCATATTATGATAGTTTTTACCTTGTTATATTTGATTACTGACTTTTTTTTTTTTTTTTTTTTTTTTTTTTTTTTTTTTTTTTTTTTTTTTTTTTTTTTTTTTTTTTTTTTTTTTTTTTTTTTTTTTTTTTTTTTTTTTTTTTCTTAAAAAAAAAATTTCTTTAATTCAATTTTACCTCTTTTTACCAGATTCGATTTAAAAAAAGGGTATGTCAGTCTAATTGGAAGACACAAAGAAGCTGTTAGTTCATGTGTTTTTGATAATGATACGAATACTATCTTTACTGGATCTTGGGACCAAACTATTAATGCATACGATGCACGTGAACCTTCCTCATATGATAAAATTGAACTACCAGGCAAAGTTTACTGTATGGATATTTGTAATAATTATTTAGTAGTTGCGCTCTCTGAAAGATTAATTTATATATATGATACTCGAAATATGGATTTGCCATTACAAAAAAGAGAAAGTAGTTTAAAACTTATGACAAGAGCTCTTAAATGTATGCCTAATGGTTCAGGTTATATTACTTCTTCAATTGAAGGAAGAGTAGCTGTTGAATTTTTCGATACTTCAGAAAAAATTCAGGCTAAGAAATATGCATTTAAATGTCATAGACATTCTGATAATGATCAAAATGATTTGGTTTATCCCATAAATGCATTAGCTTTCCATCCTACTTTTCCTACTTTTTTCACTGGTGCCTCTGATAGCCTTGTATGTTTATGGGATTATGAGTCTAAAAAGAGGTTACGGCAATATCCAAAATTCGCAGCTCCAGTGCAAACTTTGGATGTTAATTCTACTGGTGAATATTTAGCGATAGGGGTAAGTCATGGTTTTGAAACTGGTGAAGATAATTTGGAAAATATTGGTGTATATATACGGCAGTTGAGTGATAGTGAATTTCGAAGCAAGGCCCCCATGCATTAGGTAGGCAAATATATTTATATTTATATATATGTTTGTATGTTTGTTTGTATATATATATATATATATATATATATATATATATATGTATATGTATTTATTTACGTCTATGTTTATATCTACGTATACATATACAAGTATAAATATATACAAATACACACATGTAGGTGTTATTTTCTAATACATCTAAATAATCAATAAAATATTTAATGTCAAATCAAACCTATGTCATAACTTATTCAGTTTCTGGTTCAGAAACAGAAAATGGAGCAACACCAGTATCACGGAAAGATATAATCAAATTTGCTGGTGGAAGTGCTTTAATCATAGTTAATAAAATTTCAAATATTGGTTGCTTAACACTTTGTGCATAAACACCCAAAAGATCTTGTGGGCTAGGATATACAGCAAAAGCTCTATAATATGCCTCAGCAGCATCCAAATGACCGCTTTCACCCAAAGCTGAAAACTCCTCTGCCTTTGATACTTCTTCCAAGAAGTATTTTTCACGATTATCTAATGAAGTATAAAGAGGATTTTCTTCTATACTTTTTCTAATATATTTTACGATGTCCTTCTCTTTTGCTGCTGATTTGGCTTGTTGCAATTTTTCATGTTTACGAGCAGATTTTCTCAATTTGCGATGAAAGTTAGGATCTGTCCGTCGTTTGTAGTCAAAGTAAAATAAGTAACCAACTATGTAAAAATATTAAAAAAAGTTAGTATATATTATTTCGTGTAAATAAAAAAAAAATAAGATGGTGGTAAAACTAGAATAAAATGATAAGGGTAATAATTTTAAGTATATAAAAATATCAAACACCCTTAAATCAGAACAAATAAAATAAAATAATAGAACTCACCAAAAGAAACTGTTGCTAAAGTACCAACTGCAGCTACGATAGTTGATGTTTGCGGCATTATTTTTGTTTTAAAATAAAAAATAAAATCGAATATATAAATTAATAAAAAGATATTTATATAATTAATATCTTTTAAAAATTTAAAAAGTTAATTTCTTAAATCTTTGAAATAAATGAGCAATTAACAATCCAAAAATAGTAAGAAAAAAAGCTGTTAATTTATTAAACTTAAAAATGTAAATCTTTTAAAAAGAATAATAAATGAAATCAAATAAAACAAAAATAAAATAAAATGAAAATTCCAACCTAGTCCCGAAAAAAATAAAATTAAAATTTAAATAAAATAGAATAAAAAATAAGATATAAATTTGATGCACGTGACCCTTTTTTTGATTTATTGGGGTTTTCGGATTTCTTGAGTATTTTGTATACGGCGTAATTAAGTTGACGTCCGCTGCAACCGAGCAATTAAAATATCAAAGCAGTAAAACGGGTAGAGAATGAAGAATTTGCTGAAAAACATAGTGATTTAACAACAAATTGTTTATTAATAAATTAATTAATAATTAAGTTATTGATTAAAGAAAATGTGAAGAAAAAAAACTAATTAAAACTGATCAAAGCTGGCCAAAACCGACTAAAACGAACAGGAAAACAAAAACTAAACGGGGAAAACTAATAACACTATTGGCAACCACAGAAAAACAAAATTAAGCAAAATAACCGAAATAAATTTAACAATCAAAAGTTTAACAATTGAATACATATTAAACTATGCCATTTGGACAGGTAATGATACAAAGAATATATTTAGAATATATATTAAGCATATAATAGACCTTCTATTTTTGTTTTGCAGTATTATACTAACACCTTGTATAGTTGGTAATTGGCCCCCCTGGATCTGGGAAATCTACATATTGCTATGGAAGTAAGTTAATTTGAAAACAGATAAATTGCATATATTATTGCTATTAATATTATTATTGTTATTATTATTTATTTTTAATATCGATTTTGTTTATTTAACGTCTAAATGTATTTTTCCCGATTTGCGTGCTAATTTTCTTTTTTCTTTTCATTTAAAGTGTACCAATTTCTTTCAGCAATAGGTCGAAAAGTTTCAGTTATAAATTTAGATGTTGCAAATGATAAAACTATATATCCCTGTGCCTTAGATGTTCGAAATTTTATTAAATTAGAAGATGTTATGTCTGAAGAATTGTTAGGTCCTAATGGTGGAGTCATTCGTGCTTTGGAAGAATTGGAAACGAATTGGAAAGAATTTTCCGGTTACATTGCAAAACTTAAAGGTTAGTTAAACCTACATGTATCGTTTTATATATATGTTATAATATATTTCTGCATATATACATAAATAAATATATATATATATATATATATATATATATTGGGATTATTTAAATATTTTAAACCATACGCTAATTTATTACTTTCTTCTTTATGTTTCTCATTTTAATTCTTTTTTTCAGACGAATACTTGATATTTGATTGTCCAGGTCAAGTGGAATTATTTACACATCATTCGTCACTCAAAAATATATTCAGAGATTTAGAAAAAGCCGACTATAGAGTATGTTTTTCTTATTATTTAAAACTCATGTTCTTTTTTTTTTTTTTTTTTTTTTTTTTTTTTTTTTTTTTTTTTTTTTTTTTTTTTTTTTTTTTTTTTTTTTTTTTTTTTTTTTTTTTTTTGCTAACTTTCAATTGTGCATATACATTAGTTAGCTGTCGTTAATTTAATCGATTCCTTTTATTTGACTTCACCTTCTCAATATGTATCAATTTTACTTCTTACATTGAGAACAATGTTGCAGCTAAATTTACCTCAGATAAATGTATTCAGTAAAATAGATTTATTATCATCTTATGGAAAGTTAGACTTTCCTTTAGATTTTTATTCAGAAGTACAAGACGTTGAAAAAATATATCCTTTAGTAGAAAAGGAATCATCGGTAGGTAAAAAGTATAGCAATCTCACGAAAGCAATAGGAGATGTTGTGGCAGACTTTGGGCTTGTATCCTTTGAAGTCTTGGCTATTGAAGATAAAGCCTCAATGATTTCGTTATTGTCAGTTATTGATAAGGCAACAGGATATGCATTTGGTTCCACGGAGTTAGGTGGAGACACGATATGGGTAGAAGCTACAAGGCAAGGTGGTTACACTGGTGGAGTATATGATATACAAGAAAGATGGATAGATTATAAAGATCATTACGATAAGCTAGAAGCTGAAAAAATAGAAAATCTTAACGAGGAAGCAAAACAAAAAACGAAACCTATGTCAAAGGAAGAAGAATGGGAAGAAGCATTGAAGGAATGGGAAAAAGCAAATAATAAATCTATACGAAAATAAAAATAATAATTTTATTTTAAAAATACAAAATTATTCAATATATATTTTATTATATATATTAAGAATTTAATGAATCATAACGAACTAATCATAATTATTAATTTGAAAATGTTTATTTTACTTTTTGTACTATATAAGTCCCTACCTTATGAGTTGTGTAATTAATAATCAATAATATGATTAACATTTTGAATTAACTCTTTATAAAACGCGATAGTCATTATATGATCTTTCAGTTTGATATTCTCATCTACTGTGTGAATGTTTGAACCATACATATCTATAAGTGGAGCAAACCGGTAAATGTTTGGAGTAAGGTCCCAATAGTATCGAGTGTCAGTATTACCAGTCATTATAGCAGGAGCTACATGCACAGTTTCATTTATTCCATAATAATTTTCAAAAATATTCCTAGTAGTCCCTGCTAAAACCTTGAAAGAATCGCCATCTGTGGGTGATACTGGAGCAAACTCGAGCGGTTCTCCATAAGTTTCCACATTAAAATATCCTTTCTTTGTAGGAGGAATAACTTCTTCATCATTAGCGAGTAATCCAATTTCATACTTTTGTGCCAAATCTTTCAATCTCTCTACAAACTTTGCAAGCACCTCCTTACTTTGTGAGTTAATCGCTATTCTATGATTTACCACTACCCAAGATTGCTCAGGTAAAGCATTTACCTTTTGGCCACCACCCACTAAAGTAGTAGCTTGTGTAGTTGAGAGTAGATATTTTGCTAATGGAATATAATTTGATATTATTTTTTTGACAATTAACCTTGCGGCCCAACTTTCGTCCATATGTCTAAGTGATTTTCTTAATACAGGATTAATTTCATCTTCTTTTGCATATGCTCCTACACATTGAAGAAAATTAAACACTGGATTAGCTTCATCAAGTTCGACTGGAAAAGGGTTGTGATCAATAGTTTTGATAGCGGAAGCTAAAACTCCAATTCCATTTTCAGGTGGGGGAACAGAAGAATGACCACCTTGAGCATTAACAGTCAATCGAATATTGAAAAATCCCTTTTCACTTGTAGGAATTGCGGCAAAATACGAACCAAATTCATGCTTAAGTCCATCGCCTTCATCTATTATTGCATAAATACTGCCTTTACCATATTTTGAAATTATTAGTTCAGCGAGATGTTTTGCACCACGTGTTCCACTAATTTCTTCATCATAACCAAAAGAAAGAAGGATAGTTCTTTGCGGTTTAAATCCATTTTCAAGTAAAAAATCAACTGCAGAAAGAATACCAATTAAGTTATTCTTTGCATCCACTGAACCACGTCCCCATACACGCTCCCCATCGAAGAATGCATCAAATGGTGGATGAGTCCAACGATCATATGTGGCAGGAGGAGCAGGAACTACATCTTGATGGGCCATAAATACATATGGTTTTAAAGTTTCATTTGAGCCTTTCCAAGTGAAAAGTAAACCATGTGTATTAGCTTTTTCAAAGTCAAGATGTTTAAATATTCTTGGATATGCTTTTTTTAAATAATTTTCAAAATCATAAAAAACCTCTAGTCGCTGATCTTCACCCGGTTCCCCAGTATCATCAAACGATTCAGTAGGGATTCTAATAGCACCTTGAAGTCTTTTAAGAGCAATTTCACTATATTCATTTGATTTTAAATAATCCCAAGTCTTTTCATTCTCTGCTGAACGAATAATTGGGTAACTAGGACAAATTTTCTCATTGTCAGCATCATCATCATTTTGTAATAATGAATCTAATACTTTCATTAATTTTGAATCATATTTTTCATTATTATCATTATTACTATTATACCTAGCGTCAATTAACTTATTAATATATTCCTCAGTTCTTTTTTTATTATTATAACGATGCATTCGATTGCAGCCAATATTTGTCAACTTTCCCCCTTGACTTATATGAAATACAAAGGTAGATAATACAAAGGATATGGTTAATAAATAAAAGAAATGTCTTTTAGTTTTAAGACGTTTTATTTTTGATTCTGCTCGTTTCTTATTCTGGCATTCTTCTTTATCATCTTCAATAAAAGTCTGCTTCAATTCGATGTCGTCATCCATTTTCATGTACTTATAAATATCTAAAAGTTCAAAAAAAAAAAAAAAAAAAGTTAATATTTAAACTAAAACAAGTTATAAGCTAATTAATTAATAGGTATAATTGCATGAATTGAAAAAAATAGAAAAAGTGTGTATTAGATGTATTTTAAACGTTTTTAAATACAAAATATCAGTCGTTAGTTTAAGCTTTTAAAGTATTGTTATTAATAAAACATGGAGAAAACAATGTCAAAAAATCCGTTGCTGTAGTAACTAGTTGAAATGAATATTTTTTAAAGATATTAAAAGATAATGATGTCAATTCAAGAAACCTGGAAATCAAGTATTTATATTAGATGAGCAATTTTCAAATGAGAAAATAAAAAGTGAAAAGAATAAAAAGTGAAAACTTTATGAGAGTTCGTATGTAAATTTAAAATAATAATTCTTTTATTTAATCGAAGGGTAAAGAAGTAAGGTTGTAGACTGTTGTTTTTTTGTTTGTTTACATCTTCTCCATTATTTATTGATTTTTATTAATTTATAACTTGTTTTGAAGCTTTTTAAATCCAGTTAACTCCCATAATATTTTAAAATTGCAATGTAACTTATTAAGTTTAGTAAATCTTATTTTGCTATTTTGTATATATATTTTGTTATATTGTTTCTATACGCTTTTATATGTTTTTATATGTTTATATATGTTTTTATATGTTTTTATATGTTTTTGTATGTTGTTATATGTTTATATATATATATTTTTACGTCCTTTTTATGTACTTTTGATCTGTAACATTATATCCAGTCGTAATAAGTTGTACTCTAGAGAGCATTTCAGATTGTTATATTTTGATAACTATTGAGTTGGTCATTATTAAAAAATAAATATTTTTTTCCGTACAGTCTACTTGTGCTTCGTAATAGATTAATGCAGATAAATTTTAAAATATTTATTTATGTATTTATTGATCGTATTAGAATGAGTTTGTATGAAAAGTACAGTAATATAATAAAAAATAATAAACTGTGAATATTATATATAAATAAGCCCAATTGTTATGTAAAATAATATAAAATATAGTATAGAAGCCAAGAAAACACAAAACCATCAAATGTAAAAAGAGAATAGCCTACTTTTAATATTAGATATTTTAAAATACAAGAATAATTTATAAATAATTAATTAATTAATTATTTACTTATTTTTTCTAGAATTATTGAAATCTATTCTTCACCAGTAGTCAACATACAGACAGATAGTAAGGAAATTAATCCGAACATGAAATAGTTGTTCTGTCTAATCCTTTTGCGAATTTAATTTTAATATATATTTGAAACTATATACTATTTCCCAATATTTAAATACATATTTCGCATTAATATTAATTATATAATTAATAGACATAAAATAAATGAGAACTTTTTTAGCAGATTTATACGCTGCACAAAGTGCACTAAAAAATGCACTTTCAAATACAGCAAAAATAATTTCATATAAAAATCATGTATTCATAGAATCATCTACAGTATTAAAGCCTATTACTAATATAATATGCTCGAAATCTAATAAAGATTTAAAAGGAAATTATAAATCCTCTTCACATTTATCTATTAAGCATGATAATTTAAAATCTGCAGAAGATGGATTTAATACGTTTCTTACAGAAAATACAAAAAATAATATAAATATTAAAGAATACAATAAAAGTATTAAAAATCATGATAAAAAAACAGATGATATTTTTATATTAAGATCTGCCAGGTTTGATTCGTCTAATAATTCATTGGGAACACTTAAAATCGATAATCTTGTCAAAAAAGTCAATAAAACTACAAAAAGATCTTATTCTACAGAATCAAAGCCAAAAAATGAAAACCAGAATGAAAACCAGAATTTAACCAATTCTTCCGAACAAAAATCAGAAAGACCATTTAGAATGTCATCATCACCAGTTCCATCAACTAGAGTTGGCAGATTACTACATTTTGGTGGATTGGCCGCATCAATGGGCTTTGGTGTACTTGAAGAAGGTATAAAAAGAGCTACAAGTGACAATAATAGCAATCAAAATAATAGTCTACTTTTTAATCCAAGAAATTTAGAAAGAATGGTAAGGAAAATGAGTAGAATGAGAGGTGCAGCATTAAAATTGGCACAAATGTTTTCTTTTCAAGATGATAGAATTATTCCAAAGGAATTAAGAACATTACTCAGTCGAGTACAAGATGCTGCTGATTATATGCCTGTATCTCAATTAGAAAGGGTTTTAAAGTCTGATTTAGGTGCTGATTGGCGTACTAAGATTTTTTCGGAGTTTGAAAATGCTCCAATTGCAGCTGCATCAATTGGCCAAGTCCACTCTGCAGTATTAAACGATGAAAATAAAACTCATGTTGCAGTTAAAATACAATATCCTGGCGTAGCTGATTCAATTGATTCTGATCTTGATAATTTATCAATCTTGCTTACAGCTTCACGGTTATTACCTAAAGGGCTTTTCCTAGAAAGAACAATTGCAAACGCTAGAACAGAATTGGGCTGGGAGTGTGATTATATCAGAGAAGCAAACAATATTGATAAATATAGAGAGTTTCTCAAAAATGATAAAGATTTTGTAATACCTAAAGTATTTAGAGAAGCATCCGGTAAAAAAGTGCTCACGATGGAATTTATGAATGGAATTGGACTAACTAAACCAGAACTTGTGAATTCTCTTACACAAGAAAAAAAAGATTGGATTGCTACTAAACTTATGGAGTTATGCCTAAAAGAAGTTTCAATTTTTAAATTTATGCAGACAGATCCCAATTGGTCAAATTTTTTATATAATCAAAAGACTGGAAAAATCGAATTACTAGATTTAGGAGCTGGTAGGGAATATCCAGATATTTTTATTAATGATTATTTGCAAGTGCTCCGTGCGGCAGTTAAAGAAGATAGGGATGAATGCAAAAAATTATCTTGTAAATTAGGATATCTTACTGGGTCTGAATCAAGCTCTATGGAAAGAGCTCATGTGGATTCTATAATCACACTTGGTGAAGCATTTAGGTTACCTGAGTCAGGTGACGAGAATGGATTATTTGATTTTTCAAATCAAACTATTACAGATCGAGTGAGATCTGAAATACCTCTTATGTTAAATGAACGTCTTACACCCCCTCCTGAAGAAACATACTCACTTCATCGAAAGCTTTCTGGGGCTTTCTTGCTTTGTTCTAGACTAGGTGCACGTGTGCCATGTCATAAACTTTTTGTGGACATTGTAGGTCTGGATAAAAGTTTATAAAGACTTTCATCATCTTACAAAAAATTTTTAATGTATATATACTACTGTTTATAATCAATATATATTATCTATTCGTTATGTTTCCATTATCTTAATTGTGGCTATTACGTGTATTTTACCCTTATCGTATGAATAATATGTAGGAAGACTCTCAGTATAGGTAATCCACAAATGAATTTACAAATATAACAATAACTATAAAGAAAGTATATATATAAATCACAAAAAGTTTTTTTTCAAACGCAATAAATTTCTTTTATAATATTTACATAACCACATAAAATTTATTATTTAAAACTACTGAGTTTATTACGAAAGCAAAAAAAAAATAAAAAATAAAAAATAAAAAAAAAAAAGGAAGCTAAAATTCATATAAGTATGTATATGTATAAAATATAATAATCATGAAAAAAAACTATTGAAAATAATTGTTAAAACTACATCAAGACACCATTATTTTAGTCAAGCAGTTTAATCAACATTACATCAGATCACAATATTTAATATAAAATAAAGTAAATACTATCCCATCAAATAAAATAAAAGAGAGAAAATATATAAAACTTAATAAAAGCAATATAATATTTTTTATTAAATCTTCATGGTAATGATATTTTATCTTCAATAAAGTAGTGTAGACCTATAGCAAAAAAAAAAAGAAAAAAAAACCCTGAATTGGTTGTACCAATACAATAAAATAATTAATATAAGTATTGATTATAAGTAGATTTTTTCCTAAGCATATTATAACGTTTATAAATACATTATAAAAAGTTAAACTTCAGGCTATTTCCATAATGTCTCATTATCAAATTTTATTGAAACCCATCAAGGAATGGTAAATAGAAGAACCATATTAATTTCAAGAAATATTATGCATTGCTAAGGAAGATGTGCAATTCGTAAGGTTAGAATTAAAAGGTATTAGGGTATGTTATTTTTTACTGATTTTAAATAATGTAAGTCATTGATCCAATCAATAATGGAACATGGGTTTACAGAAGGAATTGGAATTAATTTGAGAAATGATAAAATCGAAAAAATTCTTTAGGAAGTTAAATAAATACTTTTTTTATATATTTTATTTTATTATTTAGTTTTCAATGAAATGAATGAAAATTACGATTACAATTACAATTTGGCATAAAACTTAAGTTATCCTGGATAGCCCAATTTGTGACTTCGGGTTTGGCAAGGGCAGGATTAACTGGTGATGTCAAAAAACAACATCACACAATGTATTATAACTTATTACTTCCAGTATCTCATATTGAGTATACACATTTTAATTGAATGAGCTATTTTTTAATTATTATTAAGCATAAAAAAATTCAAGATATGGATTAAACGAAAAAAAAAGATTCTTTTTGTGGAGTTGGGGTTTGTACCTGGAAGTGAAAAAAGAAAAAAAAACCTTGTACCATTAGTGTAAATATATTTTTCAATAATAATAAATATTAACAAGTAATACGACACGAAATAACAACGATATTACCAGGACAACTCTCAAATAGAAAGAAAGTTAACCATGGCTGCTAAGGAAATAAAAACAGTTTTTTTCTGCACCATTATATAATAAAATAAATATAATATAAGCTATTTATAAAAAAATAGAAGTACCGGTAGTATATAAATTATTATATTAGAAATTATACTTTAATACAATGCTAGATAAGATGTATAATAAAAGAAAAAAACCCATAATAGTAATAATATTTTCCGAAAGCCGCAAGAACCGATTTACCGAGATCATTACTTACCCTGTAAATTTATTAGTTCTAATTTATACAAATAAAGTAAAAATATCCTTAATAAAAAATCAACCAATAGAATCGACAATTAATAAAGATTAGAATATTAATAAACTACTTATTAGTTTCTTATGCGGCTTGAAGCCTATAATAAAAAGTTTATTTGATGACTAACTTTTTCTTTGCAACCAGTAAAAATAAGCATAAGTAATATAGTTGTGTTTCCATGACTACATACGCGCCAATAATAGAAATTGTTTACTTCTCCTTCCTCCAATGCCATTAAAGCAAAAAACCGAAACGCAAAAGGAAATTTTTTACAGTGGAGAAAAAATACTAGGAAAAAAAAATAAAATACTTAAGAAAAAAAAAGAAGAAAAAAATAGTATCTTTTTAATTACCAAGAAAATAAAAATTAATTAGTTGTTTATCTATATACTAAATAAATAAATAAAATTCGTTGAATTTAATTTTATTTTTATTTCGTTTTAAGATTATTTAATATTAATTCTATTTTTTACTTTTTATCATCTTCAACTATGGAACAAATTCTTAAACAATCAAGAACACTTTGTCCTTTTCTTCATTCAGCTTCAACTTCTTCTTTAAGATCTTTGGCTTCATCTGGATCGTCTGCCTCCGCTGAAGGAAGTGGTTCAATGCTTATACAAACTGCTTTAAGATGCCCGGTTATGTCTAAAGCTTTGGCTGTTCAAGCTGCTGCTAATTCTAATTCTAATAAAAGAGAATATCATACTGATTGTAATTCAAATTCTAATTCAAATTTAAAATTAAAAAATTCAAATCATTCTGCAAATCATTCTCAAAATAATTATAATAAAAAAAATCAGAATAAACTTAATTCTAATTCTTCTGGTCATAAAAACAATTCAAGAATTTCAAATCAATCACGTTATTATCATAACTCTCATCATTCGCGTGCAAGTGCAACCTCTTTTCAACATAATGTTTCTTCGAGTTCAAGCACTTGTCTTTTAGAACCTGAAATTAAAAATTCAACCAGTTTTGATTATAATACTTGTTTTGATAATATGCTCGCCGCAAAACATAAAGATAAATCATATAGGTATTTTAATAATATTAATCGTTTAGCAAAAGAATTTCCTTTAGCTCATCGTGAAATGGAAGATGATAAAGTTACAGTTTGGTGTTCAAATGATTATTTGGGAATGAGTAAAAATCCAAGGGTAATGCAAGTTATGCATGAAACTATTGACAGATATGGTGCAGGTGCTGGTGGTACTCGTAATATTGCCGGTCATAATAAGCATGCTATGGCTTTAGAATCTGTCATTGCTAATCTTCATCATAAAGAGGCTGCTTTAACATTTTCTTCTTGTTTTGTAGCAAATGATGCAACTATTTCTACAATCGCATCAAAAATTCCTGGTACTGTTATATTCTCTGATAAAAGTAACCATGCATCTATGATTGCTGGTATGCGTAACTCTCGTGCTGAAAAAGTAATTTTTAATCATAATGATATGATTGATTTGGAAAATAAATTAAAACAGTATCCACGTGAAACCCCTAAAATTATTGCTTTTGAATCAGTATATTCTATGTGTGGTTCAGTCGCTCCTATTGAACGTATTTGCGATTTAGCTGAAGAATATGGTGCCATAACTTTTCTTGATGAAGTTCATTCTGTTGGTTTATATGGTCCAAATGGAGCTGGTGTTGCTGAACATTTAGATTTCGATACTTATCTTGATCCAGAACTAGCTGAAGCTCGTACATTAGCCCGCGAAACTGTCGCTTCTAGAGTTGATATTATCACTGGAACTTTGGCAAAAGCTTTTGGTGTTGTTGGTGGTTATATTGCTGCAAATGCTAATTTAGTAGACATGATTCGTTCTTATGCTCCTGGATTTATTTTCACTACTTCTTTACCTCCTGCAATTATGGCTGGTGCACGTACTTCAATCGAACTTCAAAGAGATAGTATGAAGGATCGTGTTGGACAGCAAATGTCTACTCGTATGACGAAATCTCGTCTTGCTGATATTGGAATTCCTGTTGTTCCTAATCCTTCCCATATTGTACCAGTTCTTGTAGGTGATGCAGAGTTAGCTAAAATTGCTTCAGACAAATTACTTAATGAACATGCTATTTATGTTCAAGCTATTAATTATCCAACTGTTCCTGTTGGGCAAGAGCGCCTTAGAATTACTCCTACTCCTGGACATTCACTCCCTCTTATTGAACATCTTGTTAAGTCAATAGATACTGTTTGGAATGATTTGCATTTAAAGCGAGTTGAAGATTGGAAAGCTGAAGGCGGACTTAAAGGTGTTTCAACTTTTGAATCCGCAGATTCTCATATTAATCCACTTTGGACTGATGCACAGTTATTATATGCATCTTCTCGTGAAGCATTTTGTGGTCAATATGGTGGAATTGAGAAAGACAATTCTTTTTTAGATAAAAATGATAAATTTATTCCTAGAAATATTGAAGTTACTGCTTGAACAAATTAAAATTTATTTTGTGTTTATTTATGTAATTGATTTATTATTAAGAACGTTATTAGTTTATTATTTACTATATTAAAATTACTTATATTATTTATTATTAAAATTAAATATATTCTATTATATTTATTATAATGCTTCTATACTGTATATTTTATATATAATATGTTAAAAAAAACATTCTAATTTGTATGTTAGTCAAAGATAATCATTTATTTATCTTTAATGCCTAAATATGAAGTCCATTTTTGAATAACAGCCTGAACACAATCAAAATATTGAATTGGAATAACAAACCATTCTCTATGTATATGATTACAATTTGGACAACTAAATTTTGATTTTCCAAAAGCATCAGCTAATATTATATGTATTAACTTTTCAGCACGATGACTTGAAATACATGGCATGGAATGATGTACTAGAGATAGTTTTACCCCACACTGTGATTCCCAATCTCCCAACCTTTTATGAACATTAATGCTTCTACCAATTTTCAACCATATAAAAGTGTTATTATTATTATTACCTTTCCTTGAGTATGATTCAAATAATGGTAAGGAGGTTGATAAACAATATATGTATATGTAACCAATTTGGTCAGCTGATGAGATTGGGGTTTTTAATTCTGTCTGTAATATTTTTTGGCATTGGGGAGAAATACATAAGGTAAGATTCTTATTGTGTTTTTGTTTTTGTTTTTGTTTTTGGTTTTGAATTTGGTTGTTATTGTTATTAAATTGAATATTCGAATTGTTTTTATATTTAGATTTAGAAGTTGAATTTTGTTTTTGTTTTTCGTTGTGGTAAGATGTTGTTGATGTGCAAAACAAAAAGGAAAAAAAGCGTTTCAAGATGTTTTTAAAGGAATTTTTAGAATGTTTAGAATTTCTCTTAGTATTTGAGTTATTATTAGTATTAAAATTATTAGAATTTTTATAATTTCTATTAGTTTGACTATTTTGGTTATTTTTTATTTTAATAATATGTTGGTTTTTATGTAAATGACAATAAGGTGTCTGAGAAGATTCAAGATTTATCTTTTTTCTACAAGCTTTTCCTTGTTTAGTAATTCCATGACAAGTATCATTTGGATTTAACGAGTCTTTTCGAGCCAACCCAGTATATCGAGTTTCAGGGCTGAGCATGTTAAATAATGAATGAGAATCTGATATCATGTAAAAAAAAATAAATAAATAAATAAATAAATAAATAAATAAATAAATAAAAAATAAACTCTATGTATAAGGAAAATAAATACTGTGCTATATATATAAATAATTTATCGTAGTTAAGGTGTAAAGTCAACAAGCGGCGATATTAATATAGTAAATAAGTAGCGTAGCAAGTGTATAGTAAATTATCTCGTATAAATAGATACAACAGCAGCTACTAAACCTGCATCATGAGATATACTTGCTTGAATGTTATGTGAAGGATTTCTAATAAAATAATTTGGATTTATTAAAGATGGTTTTTTTAAAATATTTATTCTTTCCCATTGGTTCATAATAAAAATTTCTTGTTCCTGTTCCGAAAGGGCTTTAAATAAGGCTTCTTTTAAAGCCCATCTTACGGCTACAAATTGCGCATGTTTTACGGAATATTTTTGGCTTTTTGTGTTTTGTATTTGTTTTGGCGTATTTTGATCTTTTTGTGTATCTTGTGTATCTTGATCTAAATTATGGAAATCCACTAATTCTTTTGGATGTAGAATTCGTGCTAAGGCTTTTGAAGTTCTTTTATTTATTAAAGAGTTGATTCTAGAAATTTGTACTATATCGATTCCAATTTGAATCATTTTATTCTAACTATTTGGTTTATTCGTAGTTATTATATATTTCTTATGTAATTATTATAAAACTAATAAATATTTCTTATGTACTGTATATATAATATATTTACGTATAAACTAATTTTGTGTATTATTATTATTACTACTATTTGTATTTATTAGATGAGAATCTGCTATATTGCATTTCATTTTTTATTTTTTTTTTTTTTTTTTTTTTTTTTTTTTTTTTTTTTTTTTTTTTTTTTTTTTTTTTTTTTTTTTTTTTTTTTTTTTTTTTTTTTTTTTTTTTTTTTTTTTTTTTTTATTTTTTATTTTTTATTTTTTATTTTTTATTTTTTATTTTTTTTATTTTTTTTATTTTCTTCCTATTATTTAATTTTATTCTGTTAGTCATTTTATTTTTTCGTTTTATTTTTTCGTTTTATTTTTTCGTTTTATTTTTCGTTTTTCTTGTTTTTCGGTTTTTTGTTTTTTCGTTTTTTCGTTTTTTCATTTTTCCTAGATTTTTTACAGTTTTACAAATATTTATTTATTGTTGCTAACAGTTCAGCAAGTTTTTTGTTTTATTTGTTAGCAGTTTTTTATTATAGGTACAAAAATTTTATTTTATTTTTTTTTATTTTATTTTTTTTTGTTTTTTTTTTTTTTTTTTTTCCTACATTCCTATTTAATACAATAAAAATAAAAAATAATACCCATTATTGTGTTTATTTTTGTTTTTTTTAAATTTATTATATATTTTATTATAAAACTAATATCATATTTTATTATTTCTATCGTTTAAATAATGGCGGGTAGATATGCAAAAAAAAAGGCTCGTTTTGCAAAGAATGCAGAAAAAAATATATTAGACGCTCCAACAAAAAAACTTCTAAAAAGTGCTGAAAGAAAAGTAAAAATGTTATCTATGTGTGAACCAGTTTGGTCTTCGGATTTTTTTTCACAAAAGCCACCTCCCCCTTTCAATAATACTACAAATAGTATTCCAATTGGTTCTTCTAATAAAAATGTTTCCCAGTTAAATTGTTCTCAGGAATCAGATAACGATGATGACGATTATGAAGAAGAAAATGATGATGATGATGAAAATACTAATAATGATAGTAGCAATAGTATAGATGTCAATATCAATAATAGTAATAATAATAATAACAGTAACAACAGTACAAATAGAAACTCCAATGCCAATTTGCAATCTTCGGCTTTAATAGCATATAACCGCATGGTAAGACACAACAGAAAAAGATCACTTAAATTTACTCATTTTGCACTCAAAATAATCTCAGAACTTAAATCAAAATTAAAAGTTGCACAAAAAGGTGATAATATATCTTTGTCAAGCAAATTAGAATTTTCAATAGATAAACTATTAACTAGACTAAAGCTAGCTATGGATAAGGTTCATATGCAAAATTCTCCCGATGGTGAGGAATTTATTCTTAAATATAATGAATTAGCAAATATTTCTGTGAATAAAATTTCCCAACAAACTTCTTATTCAGCTCCAAATCCAGTTTCTTCTCCAAATGGAAAAGAATCATTTAATTTATCAAATGATGATAATAACGATAATAATAATGATAATAACAATAATAATAATAATAATAATAATAATAATAATAATAATAACAATAATAATAATAATAATAATAATAACAATAATAATAATAATAATAATAATAACAATAATAATAATAACAATAATAATAATAACAATAATAATAATAATAATATCAATGATAAAAAGAAGCTTGATTTAGATAATAAATCAAAAGTTTTTCCACTAAATTTTAATAAATCAAGCTTAAATCCATCAAATAAATTTAAGCAAAATAATGTTAAATCAACTACCGATACCGATGATTTTATACCCTTAATTAATAGTGATGATGATTTTGATGATGATGATGATGAAGACGATGATGATAATGATAATGATAATACTTTTTACAAAAGTAGTATTATAGACGATGAATATATAATTGATGATGAGATGGATCTCTCTTTAAATAATAGCTTCGTTTTTAATGACCAACAAAATATAAGCATTACATCTAATAATACCAATTCTTTATTGGATGATTCACCCACGGATAAATTTTTTCAATCTGATGAATCTGATTCTATAATATCTAAAGATGATGAAAATGCCCCTGCCTTCATTTCTTTACTTAGTGATAGTGATGAAAGTGAAATCTTAGAAAATCATAATTATGATGAAAACTATTTCTCTTCAAGATTAATTTTAAGGAATTCAAAATCTTCTTCTGAAATAATAAATGTATCATCAGACGAAGAATTAGATAAAGATGCACAGCAAAAATCTCCAAAAGAAATCTCAAATAAGGTTGTTAAGCAACCACTCACAAAAGAAGCTTTATTAAATAAATCTTTATCTCAGTCAAAATTAGAACCCTTAGAAGTAACTGACTTTGACAAACTCATTTCTCCGCCAAAAAAATATATTACTAATACAAGAAGATCTACATTTGTTCATAAGGAAACTCCTTCTTTCGCCGTTCGATGGATATCTAAACCAAGGAAGCAACCTTATTCCCCTCCTCTTAATGGTTATGATAGACTTACGGACGATATAAACGATTTCATTTCATATTTATCTCCTACTTTGGAAGAGTCGTCGACACGTCAGTCAGCTATTTCAAGGGTAAAATCTCTTGTCAACAGAATATGGAGAGATGCTAGTATACAAGTGTTTGGTTCTTTCTCTACTGGCTTATATTTACCAGATTCAGATCTTGACTTGGTAATAACTTCTCCATCGAAACGATTAGACAATAAAAGATCTTTGTTCGTATTAGCTGGAAGGTTGAAATCTAGTGGATACGCTTTTTCTGTTGATGTAATTTCTCGTGCAAGAGTTCCAATTGTTAAATTTTTAGATGAATATACAAAGCTTCATATTGACATTTCCTTTGAAAGAGACTCTGGTTTAGTATCTACACAAACTATTAATCACTGGCTTGCAAACGTACCAGCTTTAAGGGAACTAACAATAATTATAAAACAGTTTTTAAAAGTACATTATCTTAATGAAGTTCATTCGGGAGGTTTAGGGGGATTTGCTATAATAAATATGATTATGATTTTTCTAAGATTACATCCTGGCTTAAAATCTAAAAGGCTTGACCCAATGAAAAATTTAGGATTATTGTTAGTAGATTTTTTCAAATTTTATGGAACACAATTTAATTACGAAAAATATGCTATTTCAGTCAGTACGGATATGGAGGCTGCTTTTAAAAACAAAATGCAATGTACTTGGGCTCTAGATTCCCATTGTCGTCAACCATTTTCTTTAGCTATTCTTGATCCGAATGAGCTAAATAATAATATCTCACGCGGAACTTTTGATCTAGTCAGTATAAAGAACTCATTTGAATTTGCTTATAAAAAACTTGTGAATATAATTCTTGAATATAATTCGGATCCTGCAAAGACTTATATTAAATGCAAAAGTTTTTTAGGTTTAATACTTGGTTATTATGGTCCAAAACGTTCATATATTGATCAAAGATCTTCTTGGTTAAGATTTCATACAACAACTGTTCCTGAAGAAGTTTCAAATCAATCAGATTTTCCTGCGCCTCATAAACCTGTTTCTAAGAAATATGAAGCCTCTACTGCCAAATCTTCTAATACTAAATCCGTTTTCAATTCTCCCAGCTCATCTGAAAAGTCACCTCAACAAAGAACAAACGAGCTTCTTACCAAAAAAATAGCTGAAGAAAATTCACGATATAATAAATTACGTTCAATAAAAGAAAAAAGTTCTAATAAACTAGACAAGAATACAAATAAAAGTGAAGTTACTGCTAAAGTTAAAAATGATAGTCAGATTCTTAGTTCTGCTTCAATCTCAAATGATAAAAGGTCGTCAATGTATACGTCAGAAAATTTAACGATTTCGCCAAAAGTTAATTTAGTATCTAAATCTCAAAAGAATAAGGTTTTGCACGATGAAAGTTTGCCAAAAAGCAATATTATCTCAATACCAGAGAGATTTCGAAAGTCTAATACAACTGAATTAAAAACGGCAGTAGAATATTTAGCCTATGAGAATATTGAAACTGAAGTAAAAGGAAAAAGTACTTTAAATGCAAATATAGACTTTCATAGTCCAAATGATAGAAAAAATATGAAGCGCGAAAGTTCTACTCAGGAGGAAACTGTGTGCTGTTCAGAAAATGAATCTGATGATTCTTCGTCGTCAGTTGAACTAGTCAATAGGTTTAAGCCTAAAAGGTCAAGAAACCAATTAACTAAAAATAATGATCAACTTTCTAGCGTACTTAACAAAGACAATCAAGATTCTCGAACGGCAAATGTAATGGATTCCGGTACAAGAAGACAATATTGGGCTTCGAAAGCATTAGATTTAAGTATGGACTCATCTTTTGCTATGAATCACAGTAAACCATGATATAGTTAATGGAAGAGATATTTGACTAGATAAACTACCTTTGTATTAATTTGATTATTAAAATGACATTTTAAATTTATATATTATGACTGTATAAAAATAATTAGTTTTACCTTTATTTATAAAGCTATTATTCTAAATGATATTTTTTCTAGAGAATTGTTTAAAATTCGAATTATATCACAAATATTAACACTATGACAATTGGTTGATTAGGCAAAATTGATTTTTTTGTATTGGTTTTTTTTTTTTTTTTTTTTTTTTTTTTT
>JAJMCZ010000021.1:0-34859 GCA_030573245.1 Ascobotryozyma americana | reverse complement strand
ATATATGGTTAATATAAATATACAGAAATTTTTGAAAAAAAAAATCAAAGTTTAATTTTAATAATTAGTTAATAAAATGACATTAAGCTTTTTTCACATATATGTTCGTAAAAAGATTTATCATTAATTTCTACTACAAAATCAAAGTTTTAATATAATACAATTGAATATCAATCATATAAGGCAAATATATAAATAAATAAATAAAACGATTAACCAAATTTAAAAGGGAGCATTTGACTAAATGAAAAGTTAGAATTACTTAGCACATTATCATTTTTCCTTTGAATGGCAGCAGTATTAAATGAATATGAACCATTATTTAAACCAGATTGTCCAGTAATTATTGAAGAATAAGGTCGGGGCTCAAATTTATTTTTTAAATCTTCTCGTTCTTTTTCTATTTGACTCCAATTGGTTAATATTATAGGTAATTGTGCAGCCGGGCATCTTTTAATACAACAAGATAATAGATATACTTTCTGATCATAAATGTATTTAACAGGACCATAAGAATTAATAAATTTAGAAGAGGTTGATAATTCTTGATTTGAATTAACAAAATCTATTAATTCTACCATATTTGATGAAAGATATTTGCCAGTTATAAAAAGAGATTGCCAACATAAAGATAAAACAACTTCCTTTTCTTCTTCTGAGTAAGAGCTTTCATTAGCACTTATTGAATCAGCCAAGGGAATTAACTTTTCAGTATTATACAAAACAGCTATATCGAAATTATCTGCGGCTATAGCACCTTGAATACAATAATTCAGGATTCTCGCTTGAATGACAATATATGAAGTTGAATATAAAAAATCTTTTTTTGAAGATGAGTCATTTAAAGTTTTTAAACTATTTAATATTTTCTCTTCCAAATCAGTTGTAGTCGAGGGAGGATTTCTTATAGTGGGTAAAAATTTATTATTATCTTCAGAATTATCAGAAACACATATTAAAAGTTTACAACCTATTTCAATTAAAATATCTGCATCTCTGTAAGCGTCAGAATTTGTTTCAATAATTTTTTCTAATAATCCGATGGGGTCAGGTTCCATTCGGATTTGGACAGGAAGAATAGGATCAGCAGAAGCAGAAGAAAATGTGGGTTTCGACCAAATAAGATTATATCTACATGCCAGTGAATTAGTGGCATCTATTAAACTTTTCATCTTAATTAACTCTTCACTTTCATTTTGATTTAGTGAAACAATAAGATCAATTGTTTGGCTAGCAAGCTTCATCTTTCCTTTACTTGCATCACCTGAAGTAGCAGTATTATACAATTGTTCCGCAGCTTCTAAGGCAATTTTACATATTGAATCTAAAGGTAAAATTGGGTCACGATTAAGAATTAAACGTGGAGCAAAATAAACCTCTTTAACAAGATTTAACCTTCCAGCGGTTATCATTGCTTTTAGTATAAGAGATTCAAACACACTTATATCAACTTTTTTAAATAATAAAGCTTTTTTAATTAACCACCGTAATGATTCTCGAGTTTTTTTCCACTTTGTATCTGTATTATATGAGTTCGAATTTGCTTCTTCAGCATATATAATATAATTTTCTAATTCCTTTAACTGTTCATCCGCGTTACTAAAAAGATATAACGATAAAACATATTTTAAAGAATGGAATGAATTGGTTATATCTGAAATAATGCTTGCCGACATAATTAATCTACTAAACAGATTAATTGAGTTTGTGTTTGTTGGAGATGTAATAATACAAGAATTTAAAGAAAGATTATTTGCAGATATTTCATTTGAGGCAGATATAGTATTATCTTTTTCGATATCAATATCAATATCAATATCAATATCAATGTTAGTATTTTTATTCTTATTATTATTATTATTTCTATTTGCATTCTCATTTTGAAACTCATTAGAATTTAAACTTAATAATTCTGAAGAAATAGATTTAACACGTTTTTCTATTGTTTTTACAAGTTCAATTATAAGAGGAGAAAAAGGTTCTGAAGAAGAATATGAACAAGCCATAAGGATGCGTGCATATTTAGAATGTTGCTTGGATAATTTTAAGCCTGGTCCGTCCCAAAATTTTGCAATTAAACCAATTAACTGGAAATTACCTGAAATAGATTGGGAAATCATCCATTCCCAAAGAACATCCCAATCTTGTTTATAATATAAATAAGGAGAAATAATATTAGTCATTTTTGAAGCTTTTTCTTCATTAGAGCTATAAAAAGAAAATAATAACTGTAAACCTTTATTTGAATCTAAAGCTTCGAAATCATAAAAAGAATTAAAATTATTTATAGATATAAATGGGTAAATGATAGAAAAAACATTCAATATTCCATCCTTCCATCTTGTAGCGGCATCTTCACAATTTGAAATAAATAAAGGATGATCAAATATAGATAAAGCATTATTAATTAAACCAGTATTATTAATAATCAATCTTGCACGCTGAATACACCAACTAGAAAAAGTAAATAAAGATTCTGTTTTTTCTGTCAAAGAAGTTGAATCGATTGATTTAATTAAATTATTAATTATTTCATCTAAATTATTTACGTTGATATTTGATGAGATTAATTTTAATTCATCGTTTTTAAATTCATCTTCAAAAAAATTAATTCTATTTTTTTCATTAATCTCATCAAAAGTACTATTATTATTATTATTAATTCCAAATAAATATCCAACACTATGTAAATAATATTTTGAATCTATGGTTTCCGGTAAATAGTATAAAATAAATTTTAATAATATTTTTTTATTAAAATCATCTTTTTCTAAAGATAAGGAATTACATTTATTTGATAATACTTTTGTATTTCCATTTGAAATTTCAATAATAATTTCTAATAAATCCTTTGAATTCATTGAGCTTTATAAAAAAAAAAAAAAAAAAAAAAAGATTAGTAAATAATATAGATATTAGAAAATACAACAATAACTATTTAACAGGTGAAAAAAAAAAAATTACCTTAATTCTTATAATTTCTTACAAAACAAACCACTTTCAAGCTGTTTCTAACTACCAAATAAATAAATAAGATTATTTATGAACTTTTAACTATGATTTATATAATATTGCTATAACAACCCCTCCCATTTAAAATAATACCCCATCGTACATATTTCTATTTTATATTTTATATGTTGAAAATCTAAAAATATATTTATTTATTTCTTATACACATTAATTATGATAAACAATATTCACAAATATAGAAAATAACTTGTTACTTAAATGCATTAAATTCTATTGTATTGCTTTATAGAATAGTATGCAAAATGGCATATAAAGATCGTGGTTATCATATATACATACATATACATACATATACATACATATACATACATATACATACATATACATACATATACATATTTATACATATTTATAACAACTGTCGAATATAAAAAAAAACATTTAGTTACAATAGTTTGAATTAATTCACATTTAATTACATTCTTGCCCGGTAAAACCCTTTCAAATTTGATATCAAGTATTCATTCTAGAATATTCTTAGGTTTTCCTTCATATTTCTATCCACTGAGTTGTCATCTTATTTTAAACCATTTTCAGATCTTTAATAAACATTCAAAATAGAATATGAAACTTTCGTAAACAAAAATCATATATAATATTTAGTAAATCCGAAAAACAAACGAAATGGTTTCTCAAAAATAACAGAAAGATAAATTAGTCTCATCTGGTAAATAGCATAAATACTTTCAAACCTTCCATCCATATCAATCACATAATAATATCGTACGTATATCTTTTTAAAAGTTATAAAAGATAAAATCCATAATTGTCAGCCCTAGACTGAAAAAGCGCAACTTCATGTATACTAGAATACTAGTTAAAGTTTGCTTATTCTTTTCGATTTTATAGTCTAAGTGGGAAATTTGTTATAAACAGACCAAATTATTGATTTTCCTAACCAACCGGTTCTGATGTACAACCACTGTAATAATTTGTCAATTATTTTTTTCTTTTTTTTTTTTTTTTTTCGTGTTTTTGCGCTTTTTTTCTATTTTATTGGAAATTTCTATAAAATTGTCTAATAGCAAAGCTCATAATATAAATACATTAAATTAATTAGGGGAGGATTTAAAAGAATCACCATGTATATTATCGGAAATTATTTTTAGAATATTGATTATTGTTTTTAGAACTGTATTTTGCAGATCTTAAGTTCTCTTCTTCTTCGGCAGCTAAAAATTCATCCCATAAACGAACCAAATCACTTTTTTCTGCTCTTTCTTTCTCAACCAATTGTTCTAAAGCTTTAACCTTTGCACTCCATTTTGCTTCATAACCTTGTTTTAAGGCAATTACTTTGGCTTCATGTTTTTTTGAGTATTGTGTATGTAATTCTGTAGATATTCTTATCAATCGTTCATCTTGTGCGCGTTCTAATTCGGCACACCTTTCTTGAGTTTTATGTACACTTTCTCTTAAAGATTTGATTTCAGCATCTCTTCCAGCTAATTGTGCCTTTAATTCGGCAATTTCAGTTAAATATGTAGCTTTTATTTGTTCAACTTCTCTTGTTGATACTGTTGGTAATGAGCGTGGTGTTGGAACATTTGAGGTATCATCAACATCTATTAAAGATTGTTTAAATGGGGTATAACTTGATTTTGATTTTTCAACATTTGCAGTTGAATTATTAATATTATTGTTGTTATTATTGTTACTATTTTCATTGGTGGTATTATTTTCTTTACGATTATTAGCATCATTTAAACTAAGTCTATTTACTTTATTATTTAGTATAGCAGAAGATGTAGATTTAGTGTTATTTGATTTTGGACTTTCAAGGTCTAAAAGCCATAAAGATTTTTTCCGTTTTTGTGCTTGTGAAGATTTTAAGTTATTATTTAATTTCATCTCATTTAATAAATTTGGATGAGTATTTTCTTGTAAAGCGGGTATTTGACCTAATGAGCTAAATGTACATTTAGATGGCATTTTATGATCCAATTTGTTGTCTTTTTTTTCACTTTTATCAGATTTATCAGGTTTATCAATTTTATTATTGATTTTATTAAAAAACTTATTATTTGTATTCTCAGTAGAAGTATGTTTTTGTGTGGTTTTCTGATCTTGATCATGAACAGAACCTTGACTAACCTTTCGTTCTTTTATACGAGATTTTGAAGGAGAATTTGGATTTGAATGAAGAGAAAAATTTAATTGTGAAGAATTATTACTATTTGAAATATTTAATAAACCATTAATCTGTGTAGAATTAGAATTATTTTCATTTAAAGATGAAAAATTTAAATTTGTAAATTTATTGATATTCCCATTCAATGATAAATGATTTGATTTGGTAGGAGATGGCGAAGAATTTAAAACATAATTGTTAGATTTAAAATTATTTAGAGACTCACTTGAACTAGGTAATAAATTATTTGATGATTGATTATTAATAATTTGTTGATACTTTGATTGACCTATATAGCTAGAATCGTGTATTGATGGTGTGTGTAGTAATGAGTTTTCAATGTTTGCAATGTTTTCAATGTTCTCGACGTTTTCGATGTTTTCAATATCTTCATTGTTATTAATTTCATAATTATTCTCATAATTATTTTCGTTATTAATTCTATTATTGTTATTCCCATTACTAATATTTTTATTGTTATTATTAATATTAGTATATAAATTGTCACCAATGATTTTTCCTTTGTTTTCTCTTACAACCACTTTCAAAACACTATTTTCGCGTCTTTTAATGTCTTCTTTGATAGATTTTATCGTATCTATGTGACTGGCTGGTTGAATATTGGAAGAAACAACGCGTAAAGGCGACGACATTTCTGTTTAATATAATAAATATTTGTTAATTTGCTAATTATTTATTAATTATTTGCTAATTATCTGTTAGTTTCCTTTTTGTTATTGTATATATTTAATTATATGCTGCACTTAATTTCATAATAGTTTACACTTTACAATTTCTTTAACTACACACAAAGAAAAAAAAAAAAAACTAATAATAAACAGACTAAAAACACTGTTTTTAAAAAAAAAAAACTAATCTTTTTGTTTACTTTCTGTTTATAAACTGTTGTTATAGTTACCTTGTGTTTTGCTATTCTTTTTTCTTTATGTTTGATTATGTAATCTGATATTACCTTTATTGAAGATTCAGGGACTGCAAGAAGTGTGTCATGTCTATCAATAAATAAACTAAATAAATAAATAAATTAATTGACTGATTGGTTAAGATTAGGAAATAAAAAGGATATGAAAATACACTTTTATTGCAGGTAGTAAAAGGAAAAATAATGTATGCCAATAAACGTAATATATGTGATGTAATGTAATGTAAATATAATATAATATAATATAATATAATATAATATAATATAATATAATATAATATAATATAATATAATATAATATAATATAATATAATGTAAAGTAATATAAAATAGTGTTTATTATATAACAAACTATCAAGAATCCAAGGAAAATAGATAAAATACAAACAAGAAAAGAATAATATGCAAGTACAAAGAAATTTAAACAAAGAAAAGTAAGCAAAGTAAAGTAAAGTAAACAAAGTAACTCAGTAAATAAACTTATAGAAACAAACTAATAGTAAGCAAAATGCGAAAAATAAAATAATTACTCTATATAATAATGTCCTAACTCCAGTTTAGCGTCCATATAGATTATAAAGAGTAATAGTAATAACATAACAGTGAAAATAATAATAAAATAATATTTCCTAATGTCCCTTAAAAATATTGTCCTTACTGTAACGACTTACATAGCCATTACTATGTGAATTAATTGTAAAAATGTCTTTAACTTTAGCTCCTAATTCATAAAACCATATTTTTTTGTTATTTGCATCTAATTTTTTCGCGTGTTCCTTGTTCAGAATATGAATTTTATTCTCCTGAGGGAAACTAATAGCACTCAATGGACTACCAGTAGAATTATTATGACGAAAATGAATAAATGAAGGTGAAGGATTATCAAATTTTTGTTCCTTATTTGAGGATGAAAAATTTGAAAATCTAGATCGTATAGAAAAATCTGATTTAGATTTATAAACTTGTTTTGAATTTACTAGTCCAAGTGATAGATTGTTAATTTCATTTTTAAAATTGTTCTTATTAATATTAGTACACCCTTCATATTCGTTATTTCCAATACCATGCGCGGGGGAAATATTTATAGGGGATGATGAGCCTAGAGAAGTTGGAATTGATGGAATTGGCATAGATTGATAAAGTGGATTCTTATTATTATTTTTTATATACTTTGGTGAAGAAAATGGTGATGAAAGTGGTGAAGATGGTGATAAAGTTGATAAAGAAGAAACGGTTGATGAAGAAGTTAAGAGAGGTGGAGGAGGATATATTTGATTGTATGAATCTCCTGAATAATTTGAAAAGGAATTTGAATTCGAATTAGAATTCAAATTAAAAGTGAAAGATGAAGAAGGAGTAGCATTGGAAATATTAATAACTTGAGGATCAAACGTTTGAGACCTTGAAGTATCCAAAGTCAATAATTCCTTTTTCTTTTCCTTTTTCAAATCCCTATCCTTATCTTTTAATTTATCATGACTATCCAATTTAATTTTTGCATTATATAAGTTTGAATTCATTTTTTTATTTTCATTTATTATACGTGGATTAATTGGATCATTTATATTATCAAAAGAATTATTCATTGAGGATGTGGAAAAATAACCATTTGAAGAAGTTGAATCTATAGTTGGAGTAGATGGAGCTGATGAAGATAAAAAAGGAATATTTTGACGAGATGATTCATTAAATTTTAAAGACTTTGGGGAAAATTCAATATTTTGTAAAGTAAGTGAAGAGGATGCCAAAGGTGATTGTTTAGTCAAAGATATAGAAGAATGTGTTGGAAGAGATTTTATATTTTTATCATTGATTGGGATTTTACTATTTGGAGAATAATTTTCTATATTATATTTATTATTATTATTATTATAATTAATATTTGGAGAATAATTTTCTTGATTATTTTTATAATTATTCTTATTATTATGATTATTTGGACTCACTTTATTAGTTAAAGTATTTGTACGAATAGAAGAATATGAATTGTTCGAAGCGGAAAGGATTGAAGAAGTCTTTGAACCAATTGAATAATAAACAGAACATGTAGAAGATGATGATGGATATGGATTGTGATTTGAAGATACATTAACAGGAGAAAGTTGTTTAAGAATTGGACTACTTTTTCCAGAAGAATTTGAATATTTTGAAGCATGTGAATTTCCATCTATTGACAATTGTCTTCTTGAAATATTATAAGATTTTTTTTCATTTAAATTATTATTTTTTTTTAATTTTGAAGGAAATACATTTTTCTTTTTCCTATTAGGTGAATTGTTATTAGAATTACTTATATTGACAGACTGTGTTGTTGGAGAAAAATTAGAATTTGTAGGAGTTGGAGGTGGAGGTGGGAAATGAGCTAATATAGATAAAGAAGTTGAATGTTTTAAAGTTGAATCTATATTGTATTTAGTACAATCAAAATCGTGAGAGTTTTTATTAGATTTGGAACAATTGGAACAATTTATTGAAGATTGATTTAATTGTTTAAATTCTGCTATTAAAGTTGCAATTTCTCCTTCTAAAGCATCTAATCTACTTAAAGTATTTAATGTTGAAAGAGGTTTAGTATAATCTAAATCAAATTCTGAATCTGAGTCTAAATTTTCAAAATTATTTTCTTTCGTATTATTATAATTTGATGAATCTTCAAATATATTTATATCATCATTTTTTGGTAGACCAAAAGTTAAGTCTAATTGATTTGAGAATTCAATCATTGATTATTATAAGATAATAAAGATAAAGATAAAAAAAAAAAAAGGAAAAAAGAAAAAAATAAAGAAATAAAAATTATTTTAATATAGTAATTGCAATATTATGCAATTTTCCCATGTCTAGAAATAGTCTCAAAATAAATCAATTAAAGAGAAATTAAGTTTATTTACCTCTAAACAAAAATAGAATGATTAATATAAATTTAATTTAAAGCAATAACGGGAATAATACCGAAAAAAACAAAAAAAACGAAATATTAATAATAAAAATTTAATTGTTTTTTTTTACTTTGTTTATTATAAAAAATTTACAGCTGGTGAAAATACTAAAAATGATTCAATGTCCGACAATGTATTTAATTATGTGAAAGGTACAAATGTTTTTAGGTAGTAAGTAAATAAACAAATCCTAATTATAATAGTAATAGGAAAAACAAAAATAAAATTAGATATTTAATAGAGTAACCTTATTGTCATAGCTTATGTAACTCAGGTACCAGGAACGGATCTGTATAAATTTACAAATAATAATAATAATAATAATGGTAATAATTATAAAAATAGAAGTGATAATAATTATAAAAATAGAAATGATAATTATAAAAATAGAAATAATAATATCAATAAAAAATAACAAAAATAATAATAATAAAAAAAGATATCACAAGAATAAGAATGATCCGGATTCATGTCCGACTCTGGTCTATTTATCAAGTTCCAATGAAAAAAATACTATGAGAAAATCCCTATCCCTCATAAAATATTAACCAATGGAACGATAAATTACATTAATTAAGTAGTAAAATTCAGTTTTAATGAAAAATGTAGAAATTTTAAAAACAAAAAAAATGTAACTAAAATAAGCGGATTGCAATTATATATGTAATTTGTGCGAAATATTTACTGTTTAGCTAATGTAAGAAAATCAATAGTTTTATATTTGTTTACTAGTTTATCACAACATTTATAAAATGCAATTGAGTTTTCTAATTTGTTTATTATTTATCTGTTTATTTGTTTATTGTTTCGTAATTCATTTACAAAATAAGTTTTTTATATAAAAATTCTACCACATGTATTTATTCAATTCTACTACTATATTGGTATTTAATTCTTAATAGAAAAAAGTTTTAAATTGGTTGAATCCTCTTAACTATTTTTAAACTAAATTTTTATCCATTTTAATTGGTTGCCATAGTGACTGTCCAAACAAGAATCTATCATGGATTATCATGTGAGCTGAACATGCAAGTGTGATAACAAACAACATTTAAAGGAACTATTGAAGATTCAATGTCACTTCCTATTTCAATGTTTAATATACAGTAAATTTTTTATAATATCTGTTCTTTCCATTAAAAATGTGCACTTATATTATTAGTAACCTTTTTATATAGATACTATATGTTATTGCTTATATAATGTATTTTTGCTTTCTATTTACTTTGCCTTTTTTTCCAAAGTAAATACCACGCAATTCCGCATGATCTGCTGAAATTGGCATATTTGGATAATTTTTGTTTACTTTTGTTTACTTAAATGTGAAAAATGTTAAAAGTAACAAAATGAAGCCAATTAATCACAAATTATAATATTGTTGATGATCACAGAATAAAAAGTAAAAAAAAAATTAAAATAAAATGAATTTGTTCAGATAATATTATTAATTTAAGATTTTAAAATGCATCTTATTCCAAAACACAAATTAGTGATTTCCATTGATGGTGTACATTCAAAAAGTCCATTGTAGACAGAAATCATATGAACTTGAAAACATGTAAAATACATAAAAATACATAAAAATACATAAAAATACATAAAAATACATAAAAATACATAAAAATACATAAAAATACATAAAAATACATAAAAATATATGAAAACCAATAACCATAGAAACCACTGGAGTGCACACTTTTTAATTTAGTTCACCATGTCGTATATAACTAAATTCAGTAGGTGTTACTTTTTTAGTCGATATTTATTATTCTTTTAATTACACAAGGAAATAAATTTGCTGCAAAATGAAGATTGAAATAGTTTGAAGAAAGTGAAATGTATTGATTAAGATAAATAAACAATGTAAAATAAATAAATTAAATTAAGCAAGTTGAATTTTGTGAAAAAGTAAACTAATACAATTTTCGCTGACCCAAATTAAGACATAAATAAAGGAAAAGTTTAATTTTTGTAATGAAATGAATTGGCAAAGTAAAATGAAAAAATATGCAATAAGATAAAAACAAAATAAGCTTCCGTAGATAATTCGAAACTATATTACATAACCCATTAATGAAATACGTCTTAAAAAGATTAATATTTTGACCCCCATTACACCAACAGTACTATTCAAGTAGCTAATCACAAACTTTAAGAAAAATATAACTATCTTGAAAAAAATCGTCACGCGTAGCAGCACAAGCACATAAAGGAGCCAGTTGGTGTCTTTTGATTTTATAACGCTGTAATGAGCTAGTTAAATGAGACTTTTCCGGTTATATATAACCTGAGCCGACAATATGTCCAACGACTGTAGGTAAAGCCCTTTACCCATTACTACAAAAATATAAAGCAGTATTAATCTCTTCATTTTAGATAAAATGTGTTATATGGTTGTACCTTTATCAATAATGCTTTCAACGAAATATAAAAAGTCTCATTAATTTTAAGACATTAGAACTGTGAATATGATTTGTAAGCCTTAACGGGGTATAATCAGGTGATTTGATTTTAGCTCCATTATTTGCTAAGCACTTAACAAAGTTGCAACAATAACCAGTGATAATAAATTTATATACTTCCCATCTACCAATTAAGTTTCATTCACATTCACAGAGACATAAGCAAAAAAATATTTAGCTGTAAAAGATATATAAAAAATTTTTGGATTGGAACATAAAAATTAACAGAATACTTTCTACAATATTAAACAAATTTGCTGCTCAATAAATATAAAACATTAATTCCATCATTTAACTGCTATTTATAATAATAATAATAAAATAAAAACTATAACTGGTAGTTAAAAAATAAGGAATTTATTTTTCATACCATTGTACATAGAGCTGCGAAGAAGACTGTTCCTGTCTTTTTAAAGCAGTCTATCTTTTTGAATTGTCATAATGACTGCTTACTGTATTGCTATGTATTTTTATTAAATAAATATTTATACAAAATTCTAACAAGTTATTTTTAAAATTTTGTAAACACGTATATATTATATTGTACATATATATTGTATGTAGTGTTGCCGGCGAGGAGTTTTGGCTAGGGGCGAGACCCAAAGGCGAGATCCAGCTGGGTCACCGGCAACACTAAATGTATGTAATTATTAAAAAAATTTATTACATAATACGCCTATCATCTAAAGGCCAAAAAGTAGATGTAAAATGGAATCAAATAATTTAAAACAATGATCACAGGAACATAAAATAAAATGCAACTAATTTATTAAGTTATTAAAAGAATGAGCTTAAAACATATTTAAAATTCATGAATATCCTAAAAAAAATTTACAGCTAAGGATCGCCGTTATGGAAAAAAGACGATCTTTTTTGCCCAGCTCTTTCTGAAGATGAATAAAGCATTATTCAGTAAACCCTAACAATTATGTTCAAAATTTTGGTTGACAACCGGTCAAGAAAAAAGAAACTTATTATACGAACTGCAAAGTAATTATAATTTATTAAACAAATTTGTCTAATTTAATATAATACCGTAGTTAGGTACAGAAATGGGACAGACTCCTAGAGTTAAAATGGAATATGAAGGTTATTGCAGCAACAAGACATTGGAATTTTCACTTCTTAGCTATTTTTAAACAATTCTCTGTAAAAGCAGTTACATAACAGACTAGTCAGCAGTCTTTTCCATAATTATACCTTCTTTTACCTAAATAGGCAATAGAATATGGCTGTCCCATTTCTGTACCTACTACGGTATATAATATCAATAGGTTGCCCTAACAACATAATCGCAGTTTAAATAATTCCTTCCGAACATGAAATGATCTATTTTTTTAAAACTCAACGTTTAATTACAAAATTATTTTTTAATATTATAATTTTTTTTAAAAAAAAAAATTTAAGTATTATATTAATATGTACTCCCACTGGAGAGAAATCTCATCCAGTGTTTGTGGTTGTATAAGGTATAGGTTTTTATATATTTATATATAAATTAATAATATTTAATTACTAACTTTTATAGTCTAGCAAGTTGGATAGTTTTATTATTACCACAGCTTATTGAACAATGGAAATATGAAACGTATGAATATATGATGTTTAATATGTATAATTATTCAAAAACTTAACTTTTTATAGTGCTGAAGGAATATCTTTTTTATTTCTTTTTATTTGGTTTATTGGCGACGTAGCTAATTTAATTGGTGCTTTATGGGCAAATTTATTACCTGATGTAATAGCTTTAGCTATATGGTTTTGTACAGCAGATCTATTAATACTTACTTCAACATTTTATTATTATAAAAAATCAAAAAATTCATCTTCATCAAACCATATAATTATTGATTATCAAAGAGACCTTGAAAGAAATAATTATCAAGAAGATTTACAATCCGATCTGGGTTCTTCGAATATACAACAAGGATTATCTTCATCATCGTCTAATGTTAGAGAAATAGAGGAAAATGCTAATGACATTTCACCTTTACTTTCAAGAAGTGATAATAATTCATATTATAATAACAATAATAATAACAATAGTATTGATAGTTTTAAAAATAAAAAACAAAGAAGAATTTCAACACACAGTAAAAAAAAATCATTACGAAGAAAATCTTTATCTTCAAATAATACCAATTTAAACTTTAATTATATTTTTTGGCAGTATATACTTCCAGTTTTATTTATTATTTCCGCTGGTATTTTCGGATTTTTTATTTCAAAAAATGATAACAATAATAATAATGATAAAAATGATGAACAAGGTGAAACTCCATTAGGTGCTGAAATTTTTGGATACATATCTTCTATTTTATACTTAGGTGCAAGGATTCCTCAGATCTATAAAAATTATACGAAAAAATCTGTTCATGGACTTTCATTATTATTTTTTATTTTTTCTACTATTGGAAAGTATGCATTTATTTGTTTTGTTATTATATATTATTATAGAATTATACTGACTTTTTTTTTGTTTTTACAGTATAACATATGGTGCGCAAATATTATTATATTCGACAGAGTCAAAATATATTATTAAAAATTTGCCATGGCTTCTTGGATCGTTAGGAACCATTGCAGAGGATTGTATAGTAAGTATTTTAACATTACGATATATTTTTTAAGTAAAAAAATTAAAAATATTATAAAAAAAATATACTAACTTGATAGATTTTTGCTCAATTTTATTATTATTCATCTAGAACTATACAATAGGTTGGTAAATTTATTATTTTTCACAATATAGAGTAGAGTGAGATGGATATAGTATAAGTTCATTTCTATGTTACATTTGATTATTTCAAAGTTTTTTATATTAAAAAAAATTTGGGTCGGTTTTTATAGATATTTATTTAGTGCTTTCAACCAGTTAATGTTTATGTATTTACAATTTATTCTTTTATTTATTTTGTATTAATTCGTAAACAAAAAAGTACATTCTTTAAAACAATTTTTATTCATATGAAAAATCCTATAATTACATTATTTATATATGAGTTGTGGTGATTAGTCAAATAAACCGAATCCTATAAAGTTAGTTAGTAAGTGATAATACATATTGGCAAAGTAAACAAAATAAAAACATAATAACAAAAAAACAAATTTTTAAATTTAAAGCTTACCCATATCATCATCAGATTCTTCTTTTTCTTCTTCCTTCTTTTCTTCAGCAGCTGGAGCATCAGAAGATGCAGCACCACTTGAAGCACCACCAGCGGCAGGAGCAGAACCAGCAGATGAGCTAACATTAAATAAGAGATCTTTTATATCTTTTCCTTCAAGAGCTTTAGCAAAAAGTTGTGTCCAGATTGGTTCGACGGTATCTATACCAGCAGCTTTTACAAGTGTAAGAAGTTTATCTGATGTAATTTCAACCTCAGCATCAGCCAAGATGAGAGCAGCGTATGAAACAGCAGCTTCGGTAGACATTTTTTTTAGATTGTTATTATAAAAAAAAAAAAAAGGTAAAAGGTATGTATCTATTTAGATATATTTATATGTAATTATAATCGTCGATTATATATTTGAGAAATTCAAACTTTATCTCTTATTAAATTAGACAATGAAAAGTGGAATAGTAAAGATTAAGAAAAATCAAATTGCGTATGCGTCGAAATTGAATTTAAAAATAATAAATATATTTAAAAGCAGTCCTATCACGTGATTAATTTTTTTTAAAAATTGTTATGGAAACTTGATTTGTGCTCGAGTATATATTTTATAATATTATTTTGGATATATAAGGAACTAATTTCTTTTTTCTTATATTATTATAAGTATAAAATTGACGTATAAGTATCAAATTTAATCATACTATTTCAAATATACTATATATTAGATTTGGAATATTTTATTATTGTTATATATATATAGAGATAGATACTTTATACAGTATTTAAAACATAATGACTGGTTGTCAGAGGAACTTAATATAATAACGTAAATACACCGTAAATACATTATAATTATTTTGTATTTACTATGTGATTACTTACTCTCAAACTTAATTACTTATCACCAGTACGATATTTGCTCAATCATTTATCTATCCGATTAAGTATACATTAAAAAACTGTTCGATAATTAAAAAAAGAAAAAAAAAACGTAACAAGATAATAAACACATTCAAATATATTTCTATATTTATTAATTAATAATATTTTGTGATATTTTTTATAAATATATATTGTTTTGTAAATAATTTAATAAGTTAATAAGTAAAAAAACATGACGTTAACTGCTGTTGTTCCTTCAAATGAGGCTCCAATTCTTAGTAAATTGATTTCTATTAGAGAAAAATTAACAACCTTAAAAAAGGATCGTTCTACGTAAGTTATCTTTTATATTAAATTAATTAATTAATAATTATAAATTATCTAACATTTTTTAGATTTTTAAAATCTAGCGATATTAATGAATTATATGAACAACTTATAGCACAAGTTAGAAAAATTAATCACATTAGAGAGGATCCAAATTTAAAGGATGAACAAAATAGACGTATGTATGAATATTATTTATTATTTATTATTTATTATTTAATTATAATATATTTAATTATAATTTATTTAATAATATTTATTTAATTATATTCATTTAATTATATTCATTTAATTATATTTTATTTAATAAGTTGATTATTAACTTTTTTTTTTTTTCTTCATTAAAAAAAATAGTTGATACGGTTCTTGAAGATGTATTCCAATTGGTTTCTTTGTCTTTCCTTACAGTAGGATTAACTAGAGTAGCACCAGCTACATTTGCTTCTATATCAACAGTACATCGTATTTTGGATCATTTGGAAGAAAGTAAAATTTATTCTGCAAATGATCTTAAATCAGTTAGAGAAAGACTTGGAGAAATTAAAGATATAGTTAAAAGAGATGCTAGTAGTGAATCACCTGAAGTTATACAATTAATCAATTCTAAAATTGCAGTTTGTGAAAGTACCCTTAAAGAATTAGAAGGAAATCTTTCTAGTATTAGTCATGATTTACAACCTATATTACAACAATTAGTAGCGATTAGAAGACAAATTATGGCTATTGGATCAAAACCAAAATTTTCTTCATCAGATTTTAAACCTCTTCAAGAAGAATTACGTGAAATAGAAGCTAAAAGAGTTGATGGTAATTTTTTATCTCCTGATGGTAATATCCCTATAGGACAAAGTCAACTAAACGCACTTATATTAGAAAATCATGAAATTTTAAATGATTTTATTGCAGCAAAAGGTGAAACTGTTTCTGAAGGATTGCATCCTTTATATAAAGAATTATCTACAATGAAGGGTCATTTAGAAAATTTATCACTTACTCATAGATGGACAATGCGTGAAACAGATCTTTATACTTATCAAAAGAGATTACAAGAAATTGATGATCAACGTGTTAATGGAGTTTTTCTTGATAAAGATGGACATTCTGGTTCAGGTCAAAGTGTTCTTCTTTATTTATTAAGAAGATGTTATGCATTAATTTATAAATTATTATCTGCTAGTGAACCGGTTTCTGAAGCATTAATGCCTATACAAAATCAACTCAGTACTGTTAGACGATGTTTGTTAGAAGTAAAAAGAATGGGAGGATTTTCATCCGCAAGAGAATTATATCCTTATCAAATGAAACTTGCATCTATTGATAATATGCGTGTTGATGGTAAATTTATGGTTGGTGATAATATACCCGAGGGACAAGGTGTACTAAATGCATTATTATCTGAATGTTTTGATATATGTCATGAATTACGAGTTGAACTTGAAGAACAAGATAGTGACAAGTGATTATTATTCTGATTGTGGTTGTGATTTATTGTTTATTTAATATTTGGAATTTAATTTTATTATTTATTTATATTTTATTGTTCATTTATTAATTTTATTATTTATTTATACTTTATTGTTTATTTATTCATTTAAATTATTTTTCTTATTTATCTACTAGTTATTTACGATTTATTATCCATTTATTTATTTAATATTGTTGTTTATTTCTTAATATTGCTTGTTTATTTTTATTTATTTTATATTTTTCTTGTTCTACCTTTACTTTAATTTAAGTTTTGTTTTTATCATTTATCATTGATTTGGCAAATATAGATACAAGTTTGAATTTATTTTGCATGTACAGAAAGAAAGCAAATTTGACATTTATTTTAATAACTATGCAATATTCTAATAACTGAGGAAAATTTACAGTGTATTAAGAAATTGGGATTAACTGGTAATAGAATAGTATAATATAAATGAATAAATGAATAACTAACTAACTGAATAAATAAATAAATAAAAAATAAATAAATAAATAAATAAAACAATGGTTGCTACTGCAACCATTGTTTTATTTTTATTTTATTTTTATTTCGTTTAGATTTCATTTTGATTTCGTTGCTAATCTAATTCCAATAAACGTATTTACCCCGTATTCTTTGAGATGTTTTTAAATTGCTAGCTAATTTGAATTTGAAGAGAGAAAAAAACACATCTTGGTTATTTTTTTAAATTTATTGCATCTCATATAGAGGTTATAGAAAGCAAATAAAAAATAAATAAAAAATATAAAATATAAAATAAAAATACAAATAAAAACACGAATAAAAATAAAAAAAAATTTCATGAAAAACAAATAATGAATAAAAAAAATACTAATAAAGAATAAATAAAAATAAATAAAAATAAATAAAAATAAATAAAAATAAATAAAAATAAATAAAATATGAGGAATTAATAAAGTTAGTTTTATGTGCTGTGCTAAAAAAAATACATCGTTCTTATATTAAAAATTATTTATTTATCGCTTAATAATTGGTTGCTAATAATTACATAGAGAAAGATTTTTTCTCTACTGGCTTAAAAGAAATATTTATTTTTTGTATATGCTTATAATATAATCAAAATGGGTATGTATTACATGATTTTTATTCATATAGCATTATTTGAACTTTCTCCAGAAAATATAGCATATTAGCAGCATTTGTTTGTTTACTTTTGGTTTATTATTTAAAACAACTAACCTTTAGGTAAAAAAAATGGCAGTAAACTAAAAAATGCTAATAAGGAAAACCAAAAAATTGAAAAATCTATCTATAACAATAACAATAACAATAATAACAGTACAGAAATTTTAACAGAAAATTTAGTAGAGGATTCTATAGATAACTCAAATGGTGACGATACAGTTGAAAGTGTATTGGATAATTTAAGTTTATATCAGACTAGTGAAATCCGGTCTAAGGAAGAAAAAGACCCTGATAGTAATAATATAAAGGAAAAAATTAACAATACTATTAATAATAGTAATAATAATAATAATAATATAACATTCTCAAATGACTCAGAAATAAAAAACGTTATACAAAACTATAGCATTGAAATATTACGTGAAAAATATATGGAATTAAATAAAAAACTTTATATCCAAAATAAAGATCAACAAGAAGAAATTGATGAATTACAAAAATTATTAGATCAATCTAGAGCAGAAAGAGATGATATTGAAGAACAATATAATGACTTACTTTCAAATTTAGCAACAGTTAAAAATACAATCGGTGAACGTCTTAAAGCTGATTCTGCTGAATTAGAAAAATCAAAATCAACTATTGAATATTTAGAAAAACAAAATGAAAAATTACATCTTTCAATATCATCTTTAACTTCAGAAATTGAATCTTCGACAGATTCAAATGAAAAACTTTCAAAAGATTTATCTCATCTTCGTTCTGAATATAATAAACTTCAAGATTCTTGGAGTGATAAAGAAAACAATTTATTAGAAGAAAATTTAAGACTTTCTCGTAAAATAGAAAAAATAAAACAAACAAGTTATGATTGGGAATTACTTGCTACTGAAGAAAAAACTGTTCGAGAATCACTTTCACAAAGAATTAATGAATTAGAAGAACAATTACAATCTAGAACAGAAAAAATTCATGAATATAAATTACAAAAAGAAACATATGAAAATTCAATATCACAATTGAAAAATAATATTGAAGATTTAAAAAAATCACATGCTGATCAAATTTCTCAAATGGTTGATTCAATGCAATCAAATATAGATGAACTAGATTCTAAATTAAACACAACCTCTGAAAAATATTCAAAAGCATCTCAAGAATTAATAAAACTTAATGACCAGTTAAAACATGCTCAATCTTTTGAATCAGAATTAAAAGAAAAAAATTTATTAGTTGGCAAACTAAGGCATGAAACAGTAACCTTAAATGAACATCTTACAAAGGCATTAAAATTATTAAAAATTCAACAAACTTCTCCACAAGATTCATTTGTTGATAGGGATTTATTAACTAATCTTATTTTATCATTTTTACAAATACCAAGAGGTGATACAAAGAGATTCGAGGTTTTACAACTTATAGCAGTATGTTTAAATTGGTCCGAAGAAGAACGAGGAAGAGCTGGTTTAGAAAGAGCAAAAACGGACCAAATTACTAGTACAGTTATTGGTGCAACTGGTACTGGAAGTTTTAATTCTCATAGATCAGTAAGTGGTTCAAACTCATTTTCAAACAATGAGAGTATAGCTAGTTTATGGACAGAATTTTTAGAAAGTGAAGCAAGTAAAGGAGAGCGTGATTCTTCTAAAAAAAAATTATCTTCAAAATCTTAATTTTTACATATTTAAAATTGATAATGAATCTACTACGGCAATTTAATTATTTTGAGTTTTACATATAGAGTAAATTAATGTTATATATTATTCTTGTATTTACTTGGAAAAAGAAAAAAAAAAAAAAAAATAACTAATTTTGAAATAAATTATTTGCAAAGAGGAAATAGATTTTTTGTGAAAAGCCAATTAAGCTATGGAACTAATTAGTGTTAATTATTATTTGAAGGTGATTTTTGATAATCAGCTTAAATAGATAATGAGCTTCAATATAAGAAGCTATATATTACACCGTATTACGGTTTACGCTATAGAGTAATGATTGTTTGGTATTTCTTCTTGAAATACTTGATCTAGTATTTCAGATAATTTAGATAGTATATATATAGAAATGTAGAGTATTTTTTATCTAAATTATGAAGTTATCTAACTACATTTTTACAATCTACGTAACGAGTGGTTGGATTTAGATGTTTATTTTATGTAGCTAATACCATCTAGTAGAGAATGGGATTTTACAAATGTGAGAAGATACTCAGGATAAGTGTAAATTAATGTGATGACAAATAGTATGGGATGATAAGTATTAGTAATCATATAATTAGTTAATATTCTTTACAGTATATTCTTTCCGCAGTCCTCTAAAACGGAATACCAAATATCAACTCGTATTGTGCTAAATAAACACAAACGTGTACAGTTATGTATAGAAATATATTGAAAAGGATAATTTAAATAGTAAATATTATAAATCAACCCTAAAAGGTAAACCGTATCCAGGGAAAATGCTATAAAGAATAACGTTGTGTTTTTAGTTTATTATTAGCTATCGCCGTAAAAACAAAATGACGACAAAGAAACCAGATTTATCAGGATTATTAGTAATCAGTAATATGAATGAGTATATAAATATTGGGGTAAGTGAATTGGAAAATATTTTTTTATTTTTTGTTATAATACTTTGAATTATACTATACTATTCTTTATTTTTACTTTTTTGTTTTTTTAAGATATATATCATCATAGTTTTATTTGATAGTTGTTAATCATGTCTAAACAAATTAATCTTTATTCATCTATATTATGTCCTTGGGCGGCAAGATGTTGGCTTGCATTAGAAGAAGCGGAAATGAAATATGAATATGTTGAAATTAATCTTCGTGATAAACCTGAATGGTATGTAAAAGAAATAAATCCATTTGGAAAAGTACCAGCTCTTAAATATGGTGATAAAATTTTAATTGAATCACAGGTGATTACAGAATTCATTGGTGATATATCACCAAACAAAATCTTATGGCCGTCGGATGTATTTTTAAAGGCACAATCATTATTATTTGCAGATAAATTTCAAGAATTTGTTGCACCTATTTACCGTGCTTTAAATTTTACACCTGATTTTGAATTTGTTGAAAAGGAGTTATTTAAGTCAATTGATAATTTATTACCATTTTTAATTATAGATTCTTCTAAAGGATCGTTTTTTGGTGGTTCTTCTATACCAACTGTTGGTGATTTATTAGTTGCACCTTTTATTGCAAGACTTTATCTTGCTTATGATTCAGGAATTTTCCCTGATAAGATTAATAAATTATTTATTCAATTAAAAGGTGATTCTAAATATGAAAAATATAACAAATGGGTTAAAGATTTGCTTGCTAGAGATTCTCTTAAAAAGACTTTTTATGCTCATAAGGAAGCCAATCTTGATTTTATCAAGCTTCGTTATAAAACGTGTGGTGTTGCTTTTGAGTGATAGTTTTATTATAAATTATTATAAATTTTATTATTATTTATTATTACACATTATTTATTATCATTTCTAGTATAATATTTATAATTATGTAATTATACTCTACTTAAATTATTCTACATTATATAAACTATTAACATTATGTATTACAATCACTATAACTTAAATTTATTTTACATAGTAAATAAAATACTTTTTCCTATGTAGTATTTAAAATCTACTATATACTTGTTGTGTAGTTTGTATGTCTTTTTTATGCTGTAGTCCAAGTTCTTTGTATGTCTTTTTTATGCTGTAGTCTAAGTTCTTTGTATGCAGTTGATCTACGATAAATACACCCAGAAAATGAATATAAAATACACACAAAATATACACAAAATACATATAATAGAAAGAAAAATTACGCTCTTTTGTGGATTTACTGACCAAATTGTGTAAGAGATTGCCAACATTAGATAAGCAGCCACCGATATTACCTAATAAACCGAACCTGGTTACATAATACTTGTTCCATCTGCGCTTGCACTTTACAATCTTTCTCATGCTCTATATAAATTGTCGATTTATTAATTATTATTACAGCTAATGAAAATAGTTAAACATTTAAATTATTGTTGAAATACTATTGTTTTTGTATGGCATTTAGTATTTACTAGCATTAGGTTATTTTTTTGTTATTAATATTTATCAACATTTTATTGGCATTTATCAACATTTATTGACATTTTATTGGCATTTATCAACATTTTATTGGCATTTATCAACATTTATCAACATTTCTAGACATTTATTTATTGTATATTTGACTGAAAATTCCAATTTGTTCTATTGCTTGAATTTTGAAAATTGAAAATTGAAAATTGAAAATCGAAATTTTGGAATTTAAAATTTGGAGTTTTCGCATCTAAATTAAATAACCTTAAGTGTGCATTTACATTTACATTTAATTTACATTTATTTTACATTTAATTTACATTTATTTTACATTTAATTTACATTTATTTTATTATATATTATATTATACTATACTATACTATATATAATAACATATTGTTATTCATACTATATCATATTATTAAATATTATCTGTTATAATAATATATATTATACAACAGTTTACATACTTTGAGACAAGTTTACAAATAATAATTATAAATCAGTCATTAATTAAATCGTTATAAATTACAATTATAAACAACTACCATGGGTGCAAAAAGTAATTCGGAAATAATAAATGATGAAGATTCAATGGAAGTTTACCAAGATGCACTTGATAATTCGGATATTGACAATACTTATTCAGATTATTATTTAGATAATGAAGATTTTAATTATGATGATGTATCTGATATTGATAATTCTAATGATATTAATATTGATGATGATGATTATAATGATAATGAAAGTTTTAATATTGATAATGACAAAGACCAAAAAGGGGAAGATGAAGGGGAGGATGAAGATGAGGAGGAAGAAGAAGAAGACGATGATGATAATTTTGATGATTTACAAAATGATGATTATAGTGATATCATAAATACAAAACCATCTAAATCAGATGCTTTTAAAGTAGATTTTAGACAACTTACTTTAGAAAACATTGAAGAAACTCAAAAAGAAGTTATTTCTCAAATGAGTACTGTATGTGGACTTGATAAAGATTTAACTTTAATAATGTTAAGATATTTTAAATGGAATTCAGAAAAATTAATTGAAAGATTTATGGAATCTCCTGAAAAAACAGCATCAAAAGTTGGAATTTCATTACCAGAATCATTGTCTGATATTCAAAAAGCAAATTCATATAAAGTTATTAAAAAATCGCCATTTATGTGTGATATTTGTTGTGAAGAATCATCTATTATGGATACATTCTCTTTACCTTGTGAACATAGATATTGTACAACTTGCTTTTCACATTATATTTCACAAAAAGTACTTGATGATGGAGATGTTCACAGATTAAGATGTCCAGGTGATAGTTGTAATTTAATAATACCAGATTCTAGCGTAAAACTATTATCAAGCAAAACGGTTTATAAAAAGTATAGACATTTATTAATGAGAAATTATGTTGATATGAAAAAATTTATTAAATGGTGTCCTGCTCCAGATTGTGAAAATGCAATAGAATGTAAAGTTTCTACCAAAGATTTAAATAAAATAATTCCTACAGTTGCATGTTTATGTGGTAATATATTTTGTTTTGGTTGTTTATTAGCAGATCATCAACCTAGTACATGTGCATTAGTTAAACGTTGGTTAAAAAAATGTAAAGATGATTCAGAAACAGCAAATTGGATGAATGCAAATACAAAAGATTGTCCTCAATGTCAAACACCAATAGAAAAAAATGGGGGATGTAATCATATGACTTGTAGGAAATGTAAATATGAATTTTGTTGGGTTTGTTCAGGTACATGGTCAGAACATGGAACATCTTGGTATAATTGTTCAAGATATGATGAAAAATCAGGCATGGAAGCTAGAGATCAACAAGCAAAATCTAGAGTTAATCTTGAAAGATATTTACATTATTATAATAGATATTCAAATCATGAAGAATCAGCAAGATTAGATAAAGATTTATATCTTAAGACAGAAAAGAAAATGTCAGCATTACAAACATCTAGCGGTATGTCATGGATCGAAGTGCAATATTTAGCTGAAGCAAGTGCTGTTTTACAACAATGTCGACAAACGTTAAAATGGACATATGCATTTGCATTTTATCTTGAAAGGAATAATTATACATATATATTTGAAGACAATCAAAAGGATTTAGAAATGGCAGTTGAACAACTTTCAGAAATTTTTGAAAAGCCAGTCGAAGAATTAGCTGAATTAAAAGTTCTTGTAATTGATAAAACTTCATATGTGAGCAATCGTCGACGTATATTATTAAATGATGCTATTAAAGGTTTACAAGAGGGGCGATGGAAATATCAGGTTGAAATTTGATGTATATATGTATGTGTATATGTATGTATATATGTATGTATATATGTATATATGTATATATGTATATATGTAAATATATGTATATATAAATATATATATGTATATCTCTCTATATATGTCTGTGTGTTTGTCTGTATTTTATATTTATTACAATGGATAGGTTACATGCTTATAGAATTAAATTATCTTTTTGCACTTAAGATTATGAATACAGTATAGATGTCAAGTAGAAATTTATTTAATAAGTACTGCATAAGCTACACAGTAAGCAGCAAATGCGAATATATACAATAGTAAATACCAATAATATGATAGTAAATAATAGTTAATAATAGTTAATACAATAAATATAATAAATATAATAAATATAATAAATAAATAAATATAATAAATATAATAAATATAATAAATATAATAAATATTACTATAATAATAAACTCTCCAACTGTAATTTATAAAATTACACCAAGACAACGTAAAATTTAGTAAGTATTTATTGTACGTTGAAGTACAATAATAATAATAATACGTTGTACTAACTCTCATTTATGCTATATATATATTTACGAATAATCCTGCAGGTAACAATTAACGAAAACTAAGAAATTTAATAATCTAATAAAAACCAATAAAATTTTACAAATTTTACTAAAAAGAAATCCAATAAAAACCGACACCATTTAATAAAGTTATACAAATCAAATCACATGAACTTCGCCGAGGTAATTGAGTTAGAAGAGGAAATCGATTATGAGACTCTTCCAAAGCACTACTCTCTGACGGCGAATCTTTTCGCCGGGGCTTTTGCCGGTATAATGGTGGGTTTGCTCTATACTATATTATAGTATATTGCAATATATATACAACTATATATAATAAATACTACACTACACTATATACTATATAATACACTATATAAGAATGGTTTAAAGTGGCATTTGCTGGTTTATGCTTACAAAATTATAATTGTTATTTTAGTGTATAATAGTATTAGTATTATGTTTATTGTTTATATATATCGTTTTTGTTTGTTTGTTGTTTTTATGTACTGTTAAGGGAAAGAGAGCATTTTTTTGTTTAAACTTTTTGCATATATATTTATTATTTTTTTTAGCATTTGTTTGCTCTTATTTGTTTTTTGTTTTTTTTTGCATATTTATTGTATATTTATTCTAAATGCATTATTTTTTTTTTTTGTTTGTTTGTTTGTTTACTTTTAAAAAATAGGCATTTATTTGCCTCTTTTTTTTTTTTTTTTTTTTCACCCAGATTACTTTACAACCCCCCTTCCATGGCTTTTACTAATTTTTAGGAACACAGTGTTATGTTTCCCGTTGACGCTATAAAAGTGAGTTTTATTTGCTTTGATTTTGTGTATTATTATTATAATTATATAACATAACATAACATAACATACCATAATATATCTAACAACAGACTCGGATGCAAATTGTGCCCGCTACAACAACCACCGATGTTTATACCGGAGTAGTTCAAGCAATGTCACGGATATCTGCTTCAGAAGGTGCTCTTGCTTTATGGCGAGGAATTTCTTCTGTAATACTGGGCGCTGGTCCTTCGCATGCTGTTTATTTTGGTGTATATGAATTTATAAAGGATAGATTACTAAGTTTGGGTGGTTTACCAGGTTATGATAACAATAAAATAAACACAAGCTCAACAAGTATAAACACAAGAAATTCAAACAAAGTAAATACAAAAAATAAAAAAAATACAATCACAAACACAAACACAAACACAACACAACTATCACAAGAAGCTGCTTTTGCCTCTACACATAGTTATCTATATATAGCCTCGACAGCAGCTTCAGGTGCTTGTGCAACTATAGCTTCCGAATCTCTTATGAACCCATTCGATGTCATAAAACAAAGAATGCAAATGATGAAATGCAAAGTTAAAACTTCTTTTTTAGCAACAACTTTATCAATATATAGACATGAAGGTCTTAACGCCTTTTATGTTTCCTATCCAACTACTTTGGCTATGACAATACCTTTTACTGCTCTAAATTTTACAACCTATGAATTGATATCAAATATTTTAAATCCATCTAAAAAATATGATCCACTTTCACATTGTTTAGCTGGTGGTTTTGCTGGTGCAATAGCTTCTGCTGCAACAACCCCTTTAGATGTTATAAAAACTTTACTGCAAACTAAAGGTTCTTCAAACGATCCACAAATAAGAGTAACTAATTCTCTTTGGGATGCTGCAAAACTTATATATTCAAGAGCTGGTTATAAAGGTTTTTTACGAGGTTTGCGTCCAAGGGTAGTCACAAATATGCCTTCTACTGCAATAAGTTGGACTAGTTATGAAATGGCTAAATTTTATCTTTCACCCCGTTAACCTGAAATGAATCATTTGTAGTGCATAAAAACTACAATAGGATAGAGTAAATGAATATCATGAATAAAATAAATTAAAATCTTTATCAACTTTAAAACAATACAAAAGTTTGCTTATTTATTTGTTTCCCACATTTGGATGTTTATTTATATTACTATATATTATTTCAAATATAGTCCATTATGATTATATTTTTTTCTTTTTTTTTTTCACTTAGTCCGATTGTATACTATTTTCTAATATTTTCATGTTAATATCCTTACTACTCGACAATTTTAGACTGAAGAACGTTATGCTTATTTATTTACTTTGTTCACTTTCTCCTTCCCCCTCCTTCCTTTATTTATTATACTTTACCTTTACGTTCTAGTAAATTTTAATGATGAAATCAATGAGATGATGTACATATTATATTTTGAATAAACTTTATGTTTAATGTATTTATTTTGTCACTTTTTTGTATAATTCAAACTCACTTGTAGTACTTTTACATCATACACAGTTATGTACTTTTTATAAAAAAAAATATAATAATCTATTATTTTGTTACTGCAAAGTGTCCTTTATATTCTTAATAAACATAGTTTATAAAACAATTTTTTCCACTTTACTTATCCAATCATTGATTAGGATGTCATTCTTTGTGGTATTATAAAAAACAAACCAAAACAAAACAAAACAAAAATAAAAATAAAAATACTTAATAGTCATAAAATAATAAATAAAGATAAACAAAATTAAACATATCATTATTTAATCGAGTTTTAATCTAAAAGAAGTATTACCCAAAATTATTCCAGATAATGCAATAATGTTATCAATTTCATACCCAATTGATGTAAGTCCCGAAGATCTTATATAATAGAATAAGTCATCCCAATAATTATATGGAGCCTTGTCATCAGACTGAGAATCATCATTAGCCATGTCAACATACTCAATGGTTTCCAACAAACGTTTGCGGGCCGCAAGGACTGATGGAAGATAAATGGGAACAGCAGAATTAGTCATGAAAGATGAAGATAGTGAAAAAAGAGTCAACGCAAGACTTGCAACTACATCTCTTCTTAATGGAAGAAGCGCTTGAGTCGCATGTATAGATCCATCTGATACATAAATCTTTATAAAAGATGCTGACATTCTAACTTCTACTAAAGCTTCAAATAGTCGTTCACAACATCCTAATATAGCATAATATGGAATCTGATCAAATGATCCACGAACCGTAGGTTCATGAGAAGTCGTTGCACATAATTCCCTTATAGATAAAAAATTTGAACTCATTCTTCCTTCTAATATTTGTGAAAGTTCAACAACAAGCATTGAAGGGTTATCGTTGAGATCACAATATATATACTGTGACATCACATTTAAATATGACCGTGAAATATAAGATAACAGCCGAGAAACTGAAAGTCTAAGCTCTCTTCGAGCAACAAAAGGCCATAAAATCCAAGAAACAACAACGGACACTAAAAGCCCAATTAAAAAAGATAATCCACGTGGCCAAGCAGTTTGTATTACACTTTCATGATAATCATTAATATGAGAATAACAGGTTAAAGAAACCATCGTGTATGACACACAAGCAGCCACTCCAGAACGAGGATGAGATGATATAGTATATCTGTATAAAGCTGGAATCATAAATATAGCAGTAAACACGGCGGTCACTACACCATTTCCATTACGAGCCCCTACACCAATTGCTGCCCACACTGATCCAATGATTGTGAAAGTTATTCGTGTAAATAAATCCTGAATATTACCGCCAACACGAGCATGCATTAAAATAATCATAAAAAATACCGACCACCAACAGTCATAGTAATCATACCAGGTTGATGAATTTTCTTCAAGCCAACCCGGTACAGACAATAATGTTGTAGCCATAGTTGCTCTTATAGCAAACTTTGCTTCATGCATTTGCAATCTATGAACTATATTCCATAAATTGTAACGAAAAATCCCGATAGACTGTAAATTGCCTGATGTAACCTTTTCCTTTTTATGGGCACGAAATAATGAAGTAGTAAACCGAAATTGTTCATCAAAAATAGAATTACTTCGTTGTGAACTATTATCAGGTGCAACCTTCTTTAGCGAAGTGTGAGAATGTTTTCGTGTTTTCTCATTTAGCTTTTTCTCGATTCGGAATATTTCTTCAACACTTGAATTTGTGTAATAATAATGAGAGGCTGCTTGACCACCTTTGTCGTGAATCACTTGCTTTGGGGAACGATGGAAAGCCTTTGATAAAGGATAATTTGGAAAATGAATACGCCATCCAGAGTTTTTAAAAGCAACATCACGAATAAGATAAGAGAATGCTAAAATTTTATCCGCTGACATTCGTACAGGCTGTAAAAATTTAAATATTTTAAGTATAGATTCGTTGTAAAAATTCCTTCGAGTTAATATTTGAGATTTTATTAATTCTTTATCTGCTGTGTCATATGCAGTTGTGGCTTCAGTCAATGAAGCTATAGCGTCATCTAAAGTCATTGAAACATTTAAATCAATTTTGTGCTTGGTATTTTCTAAAGCAATATTCATTAGTATTTCTGGAAGATCAGTATTGATGATCCTATTCATTCCAGCGCATTTAACAATAGTCTTATCACAACAATATAATACTTGACACATTCCTGTCAATAATGCATGTGTAGGTTTATCAAACGTAGACCTTATTAGTTCGTGTGTAGATGAAACACCAGCAAATAAAGTTGAGAAATCAAAAGGTAAAGGTGTGGACCTACCAGAATTAGGATGAGAAAGTGGTTGCCTAAAGTTTGGATTTAAGTTTAATGAATGAGAATTTTCATCAAAAGAAGTCCTTCTCGACACTGGGAGTGAATTTGAAATACGAGCAAAAGGATTTGAAACATGAATCGACCTAATCGATCTTATTACATCTTGCAAATAGTTTCGAATTAGCTTAACATCATTTGGGGAAATACGAGAAAAAACAATTTCCGAACTCATATCTCGATATGTTTCAGAAAGTTCCATATTTTTCCGGTATAATCTATGAGTTTCATTTGAATTTGGATCAGAGGTTGATAATATATTGAGACATATTCTAATAGATTTATGAATAGTAAACATAGGAGATGAATATCCAAAATCCGGAATAATAATTATATTAATGATTAATGCAACCGCGAGACCAAAAAGACAGGGGATAGCAAAATTCCAATTTTTGTGGTAGTCTGGTGTTGCACTATTATTCACCACTGATAAAAACACTATAGCTAAAGCAGTGAATATAGAAGCGTGGTATAACCGTACATAAATTGCTCTTATAAAACTAGTTATAAAAATGCCAAGAATTTGAGAAACCGCCAATAAAGCACCATAATTATTAGCAGCTACAGTTGTACTTGTCGATAGATATAATCCAAGATTACCCCAAGCAAGACCTATCGCGCCCCCAACAATACACATAAAAGTTAACTCAATTTGAGAACCAAATGAACGGCCAGAATGACATAATAAAGTCATTATACATGCAAAATAATAATTTGGACCCAACCAATGTCGAATAGATGTTATTAAACATAATATGTACATAGTAAAATAAGCTATAAAAGCCTTTAAAAGAATAATTCCATCTTGAAATTTAATTAAATTTAGTACAGCATTTTTAAAATGAGCAAATTTAAAAATAATGAAATCTTTATCAAAATAAACCCACCTTTCTGAGGAATGTTTACTAACTTCTTCACTTAACAATTGATCAACATTTAGAGGAGAATGATTTTGTAAAAAAGTTGCTTCAAAAAACCCATTTCTTAATTCCTCGATTCCATAGTCATTAAGAGATTCAATATCATCAGTTAAAAAACAAACTTGATTTAAAGTAAGACCAGCACGTAAAAATGGATATCTACTTGCAAGTTCTTTAAAATGAACATGATTTTTTATATTACCATGAGCAAAAGATATAGAAGGCTCAGATTTTTTTAGCATAGGTGAATCCAATTTTCTATTTAAAGAACTTGGTCCAATATCCAAAGGGTCAATTAAAATAGATGATTCCCTTGAATGTATTAAAGAAGAAGCTGGTGAAAAATATTCTGAACTGTTTGGTGGATTATCTGTATTCAAAGGATCATCAATATTCATATTTTGAAAATCATCTCTAGAAAGATATTTTGAATGTCTTTTGAGCTTCGGTCTTGAAGTATCTCTTGCCAAGGAAGAAGATGAGCTCATAGAATAAAGATTTGCAGCAGAATGTTGCCTACTTTCTGGGTTAAGGTGGTTTTGTAAAATATTAACATTCACTAAGCTATTATTTGCACTTTTTGATTTTAAGTTTAAAAGATCAGATCTTTCAGCCAAATCTTTAAAACTATGACTAGAATTTAAGCAAGTTGCAGATTTATAATTTGCATACGAATCTTCACTGTCGTTAAGATTGGTTTCATATGCTTTGTTTAATTTCGGAAAGCTAACTGAGATCTCGGGAGCCCCTATGGGCTCTTTTGTTAAATCATGTAAAGAATTTTCCTTGTCGTTGTATTTGTAGGTGTCATTGTCGGTGTTTTTATTTTTATTTTTATCAATTTTTTCATTATTAGTGTTTGATTTTGAAACTTTTCGACGAGATTTCACTGTAACATGAAAACCTTCATCACTATCACTATCAGATTGATTTTCGTTTAATTTTTCATTAATTTTTAAAATTTTTTTTCCTTTTTTTAAATAATTTAAATTATTTAAATTGGGTTTAGTATCTTCCTTTTGACTACTCTTTTCTTTATCTTTTACTGTGCCCACCTTGTCTTCCTTGACCTCTTTGTCATCTATGCCCTCTTTGTCCTCTTTGTCCTCTATGCCTTCTTTGTCCTCTATGCCCTCTTTGTCATCTATGCCCTCTATGCCCTCTATGCCCTCCTTGTTTACATGTATGTCCTTTTCAATGTCCACAGTTCCCATTGTAACCATCGGTGGGTCCTTTATGTCAATGGGCACGTCAATGGGCACGTCATCGTGCCCATTGTAACTCTTAGTTTTCTCCTCTTTGGCGATATTTTCATTCTCTTTTATATTTTTCTCTTCTTGTCCTGTAGAAAAACCTTTTTGGTCTTTTTCCTCCTTATTACTATTCATAATTCTACTAAATTTTATCCATTTACCTGTTCACCAGTGATTTTCAAATATTTAAAACACAAGCAAACCAATTACTATTAAATATTTCAAGAATATTTGCTAATTGTTTATAATCTATTGTTATATTTATTTATTATTTAAAAACATACTCCTACCTAAAGAATCAAAAAATCATTGTCCATGGACAAGAAATAATCAAATGGAAACACTTTTTTTTTTTTACTAGTTCATAATTTTCTGGGCATAAATAGTTTATTAAATTGGTTGCCATGGTTATTTGCTTAATAGTGTTTATATTAAGAAACATTAAAACTGTTTAGTACTATATTAAGCTCAATTTGATTATGTAATGTTGAAACTTTTAAATATTTCTCCCAATTGCGTTTTGGGGCCGTTGCTAGGCAGTTTTCTATCATTTCTACCGGTTTTTATTTCTTCTGGTTAGGATAAAATTGAATAATGAGAGTATAATTGTGTAGCGTAAAATAGAAATTCAACTACTCTTTGTACAGTAAAATTATTATTTAAGTTTATTTTTAGTAATAAATAATAAATAAATAATAAATAAATAATAAATAATAAATAAATAATAAATAATAAATAATAATAAATAATAATAAATAATAATAAACAAGGTGAAAGTAGAATGTAAATATATACTTTATTAACAATTTAAACAAACATATCAAAGATCCATTTTGCCATTTCTTTAAGTATATAATCAACTAATATTTCAATATTTTTAAAAAAATATTCCCAGCTTATTGTTTCTTCATAGTAAAAACTAATTTCATTTCTCCTAATCCTACCATACAATGTTTCCCAGTATACTAAATAAAAACCGAGATTCTCGCTTTCTGTCATTTAAATCTAAGTATTTCTTAGTTAACTAATTTATAATAGTAAATCGCAATATGATAATAATAATAATAATAATAATAAAAAAGCCTAACTAGTTTATCATGTCTTGCTCAATGTATTTCGAGCCTCAGTGATACTCTTTTCACATGCATCAATCAAACTTTGTGATGCTTGAATCTTTTTACCAAGGTAATTAATACGAGAGGAAATGTCCTTTGTACTTGATGAAGGTGACTTTCCGAGCGTTCTTAATTCTTCTGCCCATGCCGATATTTTCTTGGTTTCACTACTAACAACAGCTGTTTGCGCGACTATTTCCATTTTAGCTGCTATGTGAGGTTGCGAAACCATCGTTATAAATGCTGATCGATATACAGGCTTTCCAGCTGTAATATTATATGGCTCCCCATCTTTTGTGTTAATAGAAATCATACTGGCATGTTCTAATTGCGCAAGTGCCAATTCTCCTTCTATGCCTTTAAATAGAGGGTGAGAAATTACGCTTCCATAGGATAAGATATCATTTCGAGCAAGAAGCTTCACTATCGCCCACGATTGTTCTATTCCCCATCCACGATTAGCACTCTTTAAATCTGAGGAAACAGAATATCCACTTGCTGGTGAGTAAAGATATAATTTAAGAATTTCTGCAATAGAAGAATTAATTAACTCTCCAACTGCTTCAGTAGGTGATTCTCCATTATTTATTCGACGAACTAATTTTTGCAAATCTGTCATTCGTCCTCCTAATTTACCAACACACCCGTCTAACTCCTTAACATCAATCGAAACTTTGGAATCGCTATGTGCATCTTGTGCATTTTTAATGTTTTCAATTACGAAATTACGAGAAGTAACTGAATCTGCATCACGAAGTGCAACTACCTTTATAGCTTGTTCAGGTAAGGCTTCCGATAAAACTTTATGATAAGCAGCATCTGAGGTTAATATTATCACATGTGCACTGCTAGTTGCAACCAAATAAGCGGCAAATTCTGTTAATGGTCCGTAAATATTTTGACTATTCATTTTGTCTGATTTTCTTAAATAATCTTGTAAAACTACCACAGGTAGTGCTTCAGGATGCGACTCTAAATATTCAGTTTCAGATTGCCCTTGTTTACTATCATATTGGCTCAAAGCTATTGATCTTAATACAGTTGCTGTAGTATTAAGTATTCCTCTGTATTGCGCCTCTACTGATTCAGCAATACCACTCTTTTGCCCTGTAAGACCAGTAATAGCTAAATCAAAAAAAGTAGCCAAGTTATTAACCCAAGGAAATGTAGGGAAATAACCAGTCTGATAAGCAATATTGCTTAAGAAATGTGAATCATTTCTAGCATCAACCAATGAAAGACAGTCAAGCCAAAGAACGTTGTGTTTATTATGTAAAACAATATCCTTTAATAATGACTCTTTATCACTACCAGGAGGACCTCTAACAACCACGAAACTATCCGAGTTATCATCAAGCCATCTTGTGAGCTCTTCCCCGATAGCAAGTCTATCTTTCCAACTATTTATCCAAGATAATTTATCTGAAGTGTAATCATCGCCAAGATGAGTAAAGGATAAAAATTTTGATTTTCTTATAGTGGAATACAATTTAACAATGTAATTACGTATAAAACGTACATAAGTATTAT
>JAJMCZ010000020.1:0-101880 GCA_030573245.1 Ascobotryozyma americana | reverse complement strand
AATGTTAGGTGGAGCAATAATAGGAATGTTACCCCGTATGAAATCTCGAACCGTTTTTTTTACATAATCTTGTAGTGAAGGATGAAATGAAGACATTTTTTCGGCTTGCAACGATAGTTCGTCGGAAAAAGTTCTCGTATTTTCTTGTAATATTGATTCTTCATCTGTAAGTCGATATAGCAACCACTGCTTGTCAATTATTGTTATATCAATTGCACGATTAGGGTTTTCTAAACATTAATCCCTTAATTGATGTCTGCAAGGAAGCCCAAAAACACTTTTTATAGTGCATTGACAATTTGCTCCCGTTGCTATTGCTAATTTTATTACTTTTATAATACTTTTAACTTATATCTACTTTTTTTTCACTATGGGAAATATCAATAAAATCGGAGAATTTACTATGAATTACATAATAGTTGACTAGATTATTGTGCAAATCAAATAAATATACTTCTATGACACTAAAAATTAATTAAAACTAATTATTTTCCTATTTTCTAAATAATTACTATATACAGTAGGTAATCTATTACAAATAGCTTACATAAACTCTGAAGTTGGCTGCACTGGCTAAAAAGTATGGCTGGCATTATCAATTCTTTTTCTATAAAAATACAAAAAGGTATTCAAAAACATAAACATAAATACAAGAATCAAATATAATAACAAAGCCAAAAAAAAAAAAACCGAAAGAAATTATAATTAGTTATACAATCAAATAATTAAACAATTAGGAATAAATAAAAAATCAACTAAATTAAACAAAAAAAAAAAATAAATAAAATTAAGAAGCACTATAAAACTTTTTATAAATTAAATGAAGAAGAATATTCGTGTTAAACTTTGCTTTATCATCAAAAAGTAATAAATATTGTTGATTATCGAATTGCTTGGTAAGTAAATCATCTAAAGTAATTTCAACGTTTGCACCTGGTAGTGAAACTGAACCATATGCAGCTTCAATATTAAAAACACCAACTTGATCACACGAAATTGTAAAATATAATCGTTCGCGAGATTGAGAAGTGTATTCTGTAGATAAATCGGCAAGAACACCCTTCTCTAAAAGTTTACCTGCAGAGTACTTATAAGAACCAAATTTAGGCATGTGACCCTTTCTTTGAAGACCACGAGTATGAAAATATTGAGTAGAAAAAGGTAAAAAAAAATTCCTTTTGGTTTTTCCTTTCTTAGATTGCAATGTACTCATTGCTTGTTCAATATAATTATTATAAGAATTTAATTTATTAGTTAGATATTTTTCCTTATCTGTGATTTGGCCCATGGCACTTTGTATATTTGATAATTCCTTTCCTCTTCCAATTCTTCTATTATGTTGCGTTCGAAGATCAACAGCAACTGAATTAAGAACCACTTGATAATTATCCTTACGAGACACTTTTCCTGTCTTTTCTAATTGTAAGAGTTTTTCTAAAGCTCTACGTTTTACTTCAGAATATTGAAGACTATCGATTGAAGAAGCCTTAGCCGCATAAGCTGAAACAACGTAAGAATCGGTTGCAGATTGTGTTAAATCGACGGCCGAAAATGTTCTAATCATTGCACGTTTTAATGCTCGTTCTTCGACTAATATAGCTTGAAACTTTGTTTCATCGGCTTCTGAAATAGGTTTAAGAAGTACCTCTACAAGGTTTCGACCAGATTGTACTCTAATTACATAACTCAAATAATACTTAACTTCCAGCATTAAGGATTGAGTCTCATCATCAGATGATACTAAGGCAACAGAATTTGGATTAAGTTCTAATTTAATTTCCGCAGCAGAACTTTCCGAAATATTTGAAAATGCATAATTATCATCATTAATATCAGTTCCTAGATCCCGAATAACTTGAGAAAGTGGATCAGAGTCACTGCATCCCATTTTCCCCATATTTGATATAACTAAGCGATGAACAGTTAGCATATCTGCTATCTTTAAATACAAAACGGGTCTATTCTTTGCAGTGATATCATCAATATACGAAAATCGGAAATGTTCTTCTAAAGAAGGTATATCATATATTAAACGATAATCTGCTTTAAGAGCATCAGGAAATGTTGAATCTAAATATTCATTTAATGGCTGCAAAAACATATTTTCTGAACCAAATCTAACTCCATTAAATATATTAGTCAATACATTTGAGACTTCCATAAGATTCTTACGTTGTGTAGGACCAATTACTCCTTCTTCAACAATTCCATATAATTCTGGAGACACGATAGCCGGATAAATGAATTTAACAAAAAACACATGGCCAACTATAGTTAAAGCTTTATTTTCGGTTTCCTTCGGGTGCAATTCTTTAAATTTCAAATATATTTGCTTAGCAAAGTACTTAACTCCATAAGGAGTTTCTGGAACAGCCTTTTCAATATCTTTCATAAATTCAGAACAAACTTCTCTAAGTTGCTGTAAATTTTTTATAAACATTTCTCGCGTGTCTGGTTCCTGAATCGCAGTTTCAACAGTCACATCTCTATCTCTTTGTGACCGCCTTCCACTAGCAAGTTCTTCCTTATTAATGATAGTTCTATAAATAACTAAAGGATCTGATTCCAAATCCAAGTCAGGTGCATCTATAACCATCCTAATCAAAGGCAACAAAAGCGTGCGAAGAAAATTTGAGTAGTCAGGGGTGCTTCGAACAAATTTAACAAATAAACGCCACCATATGAAATCATCCCGAAGATTGAAAGCGTTATTAACATCTTTTTCTACAGCTTCTCTTGCACTAGTAGCAAGCAAATTAAGTAAATAATACTCTTCTCGAGGCTTATGTGCGCGACCATAAGTAATAAGAATTCCTGATATCAAAGCTTTTATTTCGGTGTCTGATGCTCCCTCCATTTGGAAAGAATAAAATAAATGTGAAAAATATTTGGATTGCGTTTGTAGAATAAAAAATAAACACTGGTATAATTCAAGACGTTTTCTTGAGGATTTATTTAAAGCCTTTAAATCAAACCTATCAAACCCTTTTATAAATGAAGGTGAAGAGGCTGGTAAGGAGCTTCTGGAATTAATATTTGAACCAAAACTAAGACCCAAGTCCATTGACTTTCTATAAGAATATGGTACTGCACTCAAAGCATTAGCGTTATCTTTATATTTTAGGCCGTGAAGTTTAAAACTATTCTTATGACTGAGAAGTTCATCTAACGTAATCTTATTTTTAACTAATAAAGCTATTTTAATATCGAGCTGATCAATATACTGTTCTAATGTTTCAATATGCCTTATCTCTTTATTAAGCGATTGACGGGCCTTTTCTACACAAACCTCTTCCTCAAAATCATTATTGTCATCATTGAGCAAATGCACAAATGGTCTTATTGCACCTAAAGGTGGATTCTTTTTAGTAATTAAATCCTTGTAAGCTTTCTCCTGTAGTTTAGTACGTACTATGCTTTGCGCTTTAATTACCTTTTTAATATTCTTCATATAATAAGAAATAACATCTTTATGAAATTTTCTTACTAAATAACCTTTAGCCCGAGCTTGTAAATAAAATATTTTAGGGCAAGCAGCATCCTCAATTTCTTTTAATAATAAATGATATTCAAAGCGCATCATTTCTCCACGAATAAGAGATTGAAATGCAGTTACACTTTGAATAGATGGCTTTGAGTGAAAAATAAGCTTAAAACATCTCATAGAACGACGAGCTTGAAGACCTCTAATGTGTGCTTGAAGACGAATAAGACGAATTTCAGAAGAGTCAATAGTATCAAGATCGAGTCCCAAACTTTTACGAATAACAACACCTTTTGCAATATTCTGTAACCTAAATATTGCTTGCTCATGTTTCTCTAACTGCGAATGAAACACAAATAATCGTCTTCGAGCTATAAACCCTCGTACTCTAGATTGAAAATCAAATATATCATAATTATATGGCGCTAGACTTCTTTTTATGTACAAGTAATTACGTTTTACAAGAAACGATCGGCATAGCTTTTGAAGAGCAATAAATGAAACCTCATTTGTTTTTAGATAGTGGGTAATTGATTTAATATCTTTACGCACAACATATGCGCGCCACAGCGATTGATTAATCATTATAGAATCCAACACCTTTTGGCTTGATAATTGAGTTCTAAGAATGCCAACTTGTTCACGGCATATTTTACCTCGGCAAAAGGCAAAAAACTTATTTAAATGTTTAATATCATTATTTGAGATATTATCTTTAAAAGTTAGTAACTGTTTCCTAGAAATTTGAGCTCGTACCATAGATTGTAAGGAAATTATTTGTGCTTCTGAAAATGTTAAAAAGCGTCTAGTTTGTAAAATATCCTTCCGCAAATTTACACCACGGATTATACTTTGTAAATATTTGACAGAAAATTCAGCAAAATCAAACTGTTGTTCAATTTGTTTTAAATATTGTCGGATAGAAAACCCACGAATTAAAGCCTGAATCTCAGAAATACATCCTTGCGAATTAAGTGTGGATAAAGTGGCTTTAGCTAAACGAGTAGCTGATCTAACCATATAACCACGAGAAATTGACTGAAATAATACTATAGTTTGAGGGAAAGTAATATCTAAAGATTTATACGTTAAACTTCTATCCGTCTTATTACTATTTGTATAATCTTCCCCTTCGTCAGTATCATCATCAATGGTTATCACTTCAGTCTCTAAAGCAGTATTGTTGGAAAGAAAAGACTTGGAAGTAAATGCATTATTCAAAGAAGTTGTTAACAAATTATATCTACGTCTTTCAATAAACCCGCGAGCTATGCTTTGCAAACGTATTAATGGACGGTTTTTTGTATTTGAATGGTTGCCGCCATCGTTTGCTGAGATATCACTTAACAAGGAGTTTAATTGGGAATGTATATTTTTAAACCTTGCCCGGCATAAATGCCCACGGCAAATAGATTGTGTGGAAACAACTATTTCTTTAGGAATTGAAAGCGCAATGTCTGCTAAAGTGAGTTCTGGTGGTTCATCATCTAAAATTACCGAAGAATCATCACCTTCATCCTCCGTTAGACTGGATTCTGAATCTGTAGAATTTTCAGAGTCATTGAAATGTTTAGCAGCATGCTTTTTTGGTTTCCTGGTTCTAGTGAACTCTCTTGATGCCCTATTTTTAGTAGATTCCCTTGATTTCCTAGTTGTGGTAGATTCCCTTGATAGCCTAGTAGCAGTAGGTTCTTTAGATGTCCTAGTTGTAGTAGATTCCCTTGATAATCTAGTTTTAGTAGGTTCTCTCGATATCCTAGTTGTATTAGATTCCCTTGATAATCTAGTTTTAGTAGCAGGGGTATTACTTTTCATAATTGATTTACGTTTAAAAGATCTAGCAGATTGATTATAAACTGGAGGTGGAAGATTTAATGAAGTGCGCAACAAATTTCCTCTAATTAAAGCTTGAACTTCAATAAACAAATCCTTTTTTTGCGAAAATGATTTCCTTATCTGTACAATTTCTTGTTCAACCGAGTCCAAACTATCCGATGATAAAATAGCTTCATCTTCTTCCTCGATATCATATATGGGAGATTTTATAAGTTTTGAATTTCTTTTCTTAGAAGGGGTGTAGTTATTTGATCTTAACACTCTTGAATTCTTCATATCATAATCATCGTATTCATAATCAGATTCATCAGTGTTGTAAGAATTGTTGTTCGATTTATCATTACTGTATTCATCATAAATTTCATAAATATCATCATCATGATCTAGTGGGTTATCTGATAAAGTTATTGGTGTTTGATTATAGGGTGCGGGAGTAGAATTGTTACTTGAATAAGTACTCCATCTTTTTATACTTGAACGTGAGTTTGTATTTTGAGATTGATTTTCATTTTCATTTGAGAATTGTAGACGTGATCGAACTTGGTCTACTTTTTTCAAATTTGATTTAGCTTCATTCATTCTTTTTAAAGCAGATAGATGTGATTTCATTGAGAAAGTAGAATGGAAAGAATTAGGACTCAGATTTGAATTTGTGTTTGTGTTTGTGTTTGTGTTTGTGTTTGTGTTTGAATTATTCCTTTGAATAATAGGAATATTTTGAGACGAATCAGTTTGTGAAGAATTTGATTGAGGTAGTTTGTTTCTCATTGAACCAAAATTTGGTAAAGAAATTCCAGCTGAATCTAAACCTTTTTGTGCATTTGAAAGTTCATCATCGGTAAAGTTCAATTTTCCAACGAGATCATTTATAGGAGGAGCTTTACCTTGTGAGTAAAGAATGAATGAAATGGCATGAATACAATAAATAACTTTAGGCACATTTTTCTTTTCATACAAATCTACTAAAACAAAAGTGAATAAATCTGGAACACCTAATTGATCGATAAAGTTAAAGAAATAATTTATATTATCGACATGTCTCCATTGTAAAGGTGAACCAGTAAAAATTTTTCTTTTTATCAGATTAGGAGCAAATACTTGTGTGAGTTTTGCTAGGATGACACCATCTCTTAAAGCTTGTTCTAAATCCATAATAGATGGTATTTCTTCATTAATACATTTTTCTATCCATTCTTTTGCCTCACCTACATGACAAAGATATTCATAAGCTTGGATTGATTGTCTACCTTTTTCCATCCAATTTCTTGATGGAGATGGATCTAAGATTGGCATGTTTTTAGAGAGTGGGGACAGGTTCGAAGAGATAGATGAGGGTAACTTGTTTGAATTTGGAGACGATTGGTTGGAGTTGGTGGTTATGTTTGTATTTGTATTTGTATTTTTTTTTGTATTTGTATTTGAATTTGAATTTGAATTTGAATTTGAATTTGAATTTATATTTAAATTTGAAATTGAATTCAATCTTTTGAAATCTGGAGTAGAAGTCGAAGTAAGATTAGAAAAGTTGCTATTGCTTGCACTAAATTTAGTTAAACGAAGTCTGCCTTGCAAGCCAGCAACCTGTTCTAGATTTGGATCAAAGATTCCCGGCACGTGAAGATCGTGACTCGAAGAGTGTGTTGCAACTCCTGAAGCGGATCCTAAAGATTGAAGATAATGGCTGCTTGATTTCCGTAGAGAGGATATATCATTAGATGAGAAGTGAGTGTGCGGTAGGTTATTGTGACTGCTGCTTGGGGTATTGGAATATTTTGCCAAATTACTGGGAGTTGTCGTGTTTGGATGGTTTCCATTGAAATTGTTTGTCGAAGACTGTGGTTTGGGGAACGTTTGCAGCGTACTGTGTGGAGTTTGTGTGGGAAGATTTTGTGATACGGATACAGATACAGGGTTATCTAAATCATCTGAGTTCGGTCGTTGGTTAAATCTTTGTATTCTCTGTGCTAAAGAAGATGAATATTTTGAATTTTTGGGGGGAAGCCTGTTATTTATATTGTTTGGGAAATTAGTTTTGTTTTTATTTCTGTTTTGAGTTTCCGTGGAATTTTCCATGGGGTTCTCCATGTGTGTGTGTATGGGGGGGGGGAAGCAGTAGCAGACAAAGTATGTGCCCAAAATAAATGCAATAATAAATGCAATAATAAATGTAATAATAAATGCAATAATAAATGCAATAATAAATGTCAAAATAAGTGCACTATTTATGCCAAAATAAATGCAAAATAAACCCCAATTAGGAATGAATCAAGATGCGTTAGTAAGGATTTGCTTTTTGTTTGTAAAGAACTGTATAAATATGTCAGCAATAGTGTGCTATTTGTAATCTACGTATTAGTAATCAGAGTAAACAAGGTCAAAAAATAGAAAATAAACAAAATAAACAAAATAAATAAAATAAACAATAAACAAAAAAACAGTCAAATGGAAATCATAACAAATAAAAAACATGTGCTAGTACCAATTGGGAATAATTAGAGGATAAACGCGAATTGTATTAAAAGGGAAATAGAACAATGGATAAAAATAATATAATAATATAATACCACACTATATAATACTATAGTATAATAGAATACAATAGTAGTAATAATAATATAGTAATATAGTAATAATATAATAATATGATAGTAATAATAATAGTATAATATAATATAATATAATATAATATAATATAATAATAATAATATATAATAATATAATAGAATAGAATAAATAATAGTAATAATAATAATATAACGATTAATAATTACCACTATAGTATGAAATTGGCTATAGGATTGTAAAATCAATATTTCTATCTAATATTCTTACTAGTGTAGTTTATAATCCACTATGTATAGGAAATATAGTATTTGATTATTGTGTCTCTTTAGTTTTTATTATATAATTAATACTAATTAGTAGTATAGTTTGTTTACATTGTTTCAGTTGAAAATATTTCCGATTAGGGTTGGTATTACCTATTACCCTGTTTGATGTTTATTGATATGCAGTATATTATATTATTATATTATTCTATTATAATATTATATTATTCTATTATAATATTATATTACTCTATTATATTATTATATTATTAAATTATATAGTATAGTATTATATATTATACCATTATTATATTAGACTATTATATTAGACTATTATATTAGACTATTATATTATTAAATTATATAGTATAGCATTATATATTACACCATATTATATTAGACTGTTATATTATTAAATTATATAGTATAGTATTATATATTATACCATTATTACATTAGACTATTATATTATTAAATTATATAGTATAGTATTATATATTATACCATATTATATTAGACTATTATATTATTCTATTATATTATATTATTCTATTATATTATATTATTCTATTATATTATTCTATTATATTATATTATTCTATTATATTATATTATTCTATTATATTATTCTATTATATTATTCTATTATATTATATAATTCTATTATATTATATTATTCTATTATGTTATATAACACACTCCATATATTAACAATAATAACCGGTTAATTACTGGAATGTTGTTGTTGTAGTTGCTATGTGGTATCCTAATTATTAATACATTCCAATGTGTTACTAAGAAAACATGAAATATTAATAATATCGTATTGTGTAGTTATGGAAACCAAAAAATTCACATAGTATTCACATATTCACTCACACACCTATCCTTGTTAACTAATGATAAATTAATATTCTATAAAAGCAATATAAACATTGCAGGAACAGGAACAGAAATAGACAAAAAAAAAATAAACAAAAACAAAAACAAAAACAAATGGTTGGTCTAGAATCATCGCGTTGGTGCCCATCTACAGAGGATAAGCCGACAAATTCAATTGGAAAATCAACAAGCATTTCTACTAATAATACTAATAGTATTACTAAATATCCTGACTATATTAATAACAAAATAAAAAATATTAATCATATCTCCAAACTCAATAGCAACCTAAGAGAAAACCACGTTGCCAACGAAAAGCAAATTGTACATACAAATATAAATTCATCTATAACAACCAGTGACAATAACAATAAGGATATAAAAAATCTAAACAGCAACAAAAACAAAAACAAAAACAATAACAATAACAATAACAATAACAAAAATTGTAACACTGGCAACGACATGAGTTTGACCCTGGACAAGTCTTCCAATCTCGTCCCTAGAACCGCTAACGTAGTCCTTAATAGCGAACTTTCCAGCGAAAACACTGTAAACAATTCTTCCGGTGAGTGCCTAGCATGTTGTTTATATATTGTTATCTGTAATTTATATTGATTATTGATTATTGATTATTTATATTGATTATTTATATTGATTATTGATTATTTATATTGATTATTGATTATTGTATATTTATATTGTTATTGTTTACTATAATAATATTTATTATTTATATATCGTTTATTATATATCGTTTATTATATAATAATTGTTTATTTTTTATTATATTTAATTATTTATATTTACTGTTTATTTTTTATTTTATTTACGCTCATAGTACGTTGTCATTTGTTTTATTTGTTTTTATTTATTTGATTATTATTGTTTATTTATTATTATTATTGTATTATTTTATTATTACTATTATTGTTATTATTATTTATTTTCCTTAATAATTAATTAATTGTTATTATTATTATTATTTATTTATTTATTTGTTGTTTATTTATTTACTATTATTATTATTATTTATTTATTTTCCTTATTAATTAATTAATTATTATTATTTATTTATTTTCCTTATTAATTAATTAATTATTATTAATTCTTTTTTTTTTATTTATTATTTTTCATTTTTTATTCTCCCTTTGTTGTGATCCCATTTTGACTTTCTCCTTTGTTGTGATTTGATTTTGACTTTTTTCCATAATCTTCCATTGTTTACTTTTTTACTTTTTTATTTTACTATTTTATTATTTTATTTATTTTCTTCTCCCCATTGGTTGATTTTTTTAATTAATTTCTTGTTTTTGCATATATTTTTTCCTATTTTGTTTGTTTACTTTTTGGAAAAGGTGTATGTTGTGTATGCTAAATTTTCCTTAATTTTCATATATTTTCATATATTTTCATATATTTTGGCATATATTATTATTAATTATTATTAATTATCATATATTTTCATTTATTTTCCTATATTTTCATATATTTTCATTTATTTTCCTATATTTTCATATATTTTTGGCATATATTAATCGCCCTTTTTCGCCGGTTTATGGTTTTTCCCCCCACAAAAAGAAGGAAAATAAATGCTCTTTTTCTCCTACTAATCTTATCAATTTCTCTTGTTTCTTGCGTAATTTGGATTTCTTCCGCTATATATAAAGCCGGTTTCTCCTCAGATTTTCTTTTTTCTTTTATATTTCTTCTTTTCTTGTTATTATTTTTTTTATTTGCCTCATTACTAACCCAGATGGATTTTTTTTCACACATTCTCACTTCAGACTCTGATAAGGAAAATTTTTCTTTAAAATCTGACAAAAAGTCTATTTCAAACAATTCTATTAACAATACTAACAGACATCCTAGGATAAATCAAAAACCTGCTAAGCCTGATTTTATTAGAGAATCTTCTAAACACGCTTCAACTGCTTATAGTACGAATTTTAGTAGTAATTCAACAAATATGAGTGATAACGGTATTGCTAACGATAATACCAACGCTAACGTTAACGCTAATGCCAATACCAATGCCAATGACGATGACATTGATGATGATGACCCATCTCTCTTTGGTCCTGAAGGCGAAATTCTAGACGAACGTAAAATGTCTAGATCTGCTCGTCGTAGGTTGCACAGAAGACTCAGGAAAGAAGCAGAAGCTGTCCTTGCTGAAATGGGTAATACTAATCCTTCTTTAGAAGAAGCAACTGAATTGGCTATATTTCTTAATAGAGCAAGAGTTCAAACTGCTGCTGTTGCTTCAAAGACCTCTCCTTCGAATGCCTCTGTTCATACTAATGGTAATATTAACAGTAACAATAACAATAGCAATAACAACAATAACAGTTCTAACCAAAGATCAAGTCAAATCCATTCAAGAACCTTATCTTCAATTTCTTCAAATACCTCTCATATTAGAAATTTCAGCCAATCTACTTCTTCTAGACGTCCTCTTTCAATGTTTGAACCTTCTTTTTCATTTCCTCCTCTTGAGCAATTAAGTGGCAACGCCAACTCCAATGCCAATTCCAATTCCAATTCCAACTCCAATTCCAATTCCAATTCCAATACTAATAATGTCAACAACAACATTCGTCGCGGAAGTATTAATACAAATAATCAAACATCTACAACTAATCCAACCAATCTTCCACTTGCAAATGGTCTTATTAAAGTAAATTCAATTAAACGTTCTCATTCATTGCGTCAAGGTTTAGATCAAAGACCAAATAATAGAAATTCTTCTATATCTTCAAATGCTTCCAACTTTTCTCAAACTTCTTATCCACCATCTTTATCATCTTCTATATCTTCAATCTCTTCTTTTACAAACCAATCTCATCGTTCTGTGTCTAATAATAGTAACTCTTCAAATAATCAATCTTTCAGGCCTTCACATGGAATGAATCGTATGTCTGTAGATGCTTCTCAATTACGTAATGTTATGATGCATCAACAACCACCTCCTCCACATTCAATCCAACAATTTGATCAACGTTCTTTTGCTTTCCAACCTAATTCTCCAATGCGTTCTCCAACTTATGCTTTACATTCTCCAACAGAACAACAATATGGAAAGTATCCTAGAAATATAAATACAAACAATAATATGAATATGAACAATATGAATAATATGAATAATATGAATAATATGAATAATATGAATAATTCTGTAAGAAAATCTCAAATGCAACAACAACAACAACAACAGCAGCAGCAGCAGCAACAACAACAACAGCAACAGCAATTTCAGCAGCAGCAGCAACAACAACATCAACAACAACAACAACAACCACAGCCATTTCCATTACCACAACAACTAGGTTATAATAAGTCACAAAATAGAAAGTCTTCAAATAATTATAATAATACCGGTAATAATACCACCCCAGTTAATAACTCTACTAATACTAATGATAGTTCAAATAGTAAAGGTGGTTCAGAAATGGAATCAATGCTTGTTGCGAAATTGAATCAGCTTGAAAGATTAATTCAAGGTCTTAATGATTCAAGAGAAGATGATTTATCTAGTGATGATGAAGAAGATGATTTTGATCGTACAACTATTCGTACAACAATTGAAGAAAATTCAAATTCAAATTCAAACACAAACTCAAATTCAACTAATGCAAATATAAATACAAATAATACTGAAGGAACTACAAGTGGTGTATTAGGTGCAGCATTATCACCTGCTTCAGTTTCTAGTACTGGTGGTAATTCTTCAAATAAATCAAGGGTTATACGACTTAATTCCGCCCTTTTGGAAAAAGATAAACGTATTTTTGAACTTGAAAAAGCTATTGAAGTTTTGCAATTAGAAACAAGTGTAAGTCGTGAAGAAGTTGAACGTGAATATCGTGTTGCTTTAGCTGCAAAAGAACGTGAAAATACTCATACTAAAAGAGAATTAGAAATATCAGAAATGCGATGTCATACATTGCAAGAAAAAATTAGTGTTCTTGATATGAAACTTAAATCATTAGGTTCATCTAGTTCTGGTACAATTTCTTCATCTGGTTCTTCATCTCCATCTTCATCAACAACAACAACTATACCATTGGCGACATCTGGTAACGCAGACAAAGAAAAAGATAAATTAATAAAAGAATTACAAACCGAAGTTAAACGTGCAGAATCAAGATTAAGGGCTGATACAGCTTGGCTTAAGAATATTTTACGTGATCAATGTGGAGAAGTTAGTAAACTTATTGAATTATTAGATAATGGTGATAATTTACAAGGCAATAAAGTCAGAGAGATTATTGAACGTCTCAGAGCAACTTTAGCTATGCATAATCTTACTAGTTCATCATGAAGACTTTGTATATAAGATAAACTAGACATAATAAAAGAAAGAGTATACAAATTTTGTATTTTTTTCCTTTATTGTTACCCTTGTTTTATTTGTTTTGTTTTCTTATATTATCTTTTGGTTTTTTTTTTTTTTTTTTGATTATATTCTTTTATACATACTGATTTTGATTATATACAGTTTTTGTTTTGTTGTTTATGTTTTGTTATAAAATAAAATATTTAATTTAAATTCGTGTATTGTATGTTATTATTATTGTTTATTTATTTGTTATTTATTTATTTATTATTTACCTGTGATCTATTATTTATTATTTATTATATATTATATATTAATATATTAATTATTTATTGTAGTTATTTGTAATTATTTAATCAGTTTTACATTCTTTTAAAGTCTCTTTAAAGTCTTTCTCTTTGGAACTGCTTTTTGAACAATTTTTGTTTTACTGGATACATTTGACGGTATGTCTGGTGCAGAATTTAGGTCATTGGTATTAGAATTAGTAGTAGTATTTGTAGGCCCCTTTGCGTATACAGTTGTGAAAATTTTAGCCCGCTCTTCGAACGCTTTATAATCCTCTAATAAAGTTTTACCAGCATCTTCATTAAGAGCAGATTCAGGGTTCGGATAAACTAACAAACATTTGATTACATTTATAACATTAATTAAACCACAATCCAAGGGATCATTATTTTTAGGTGGTTGCCAAGTCTTTTTTAATGTGTCTACACAAACATCTCCATTCGCTGGAGAAACGTTTGGATGAAATATTTTAGTAATAAAATTCGCCGTAGGTGCTATCATAGGATATGATTCTGGTATACAAATAATTAAATTAAAAACACCACCAAAATACGGTGAGCCTTCGGGACCATTTATAGCTAAAAGTAAATTAATATTCGATTTAGAGCTCGATTTCGTACTCGATTTTGTCCCTTCCGTAGGCAAATCTAAAACTTTAACATCCGAAGGTGGATTTTTAAACAAGTAGTTTAATTCTTTTTGAGTTCGCAAGTTCATACTAGAATATGGTAGTTTATTATATAGTATATATTATATTGTATATTATATTAATTTACACTATCTATATAATAATTATAGAAATTATATCATCTATGTAAATGGATTTTTTTTTCTTGGTTTTTGGTTTTTTCTTTGGTTCTTTGTGTATTTCAAAACTATGTAAACAAACAATGGTTAATAATTGCTTAGTCATATTTGTATTCTCCGCTTGTTACTAATATAGATTAGATAGTGATAATCAGTTACTGTAATCTATAATATTATATAATATAGATTATTTCTACACTAACAAAATGCAAATTTTATTATAAAGGATAATGAAGTAAAAAACTAAAAAATAAAATAAAAAGAACTATATGCGGGAGAAGAAAAAAATGAATTCCTATATGTTGTTTAAATTAATATAGTGTAATGAAAAAAAAAATGAAAAAAAAAAAAAAACACATTTTAAACAAAAAATACACATATTATAAAAGATGATTATAAAGATATTTATAATAGTTTATGAAAATGGTTATAAAAATAAATGAATAAATACAGATGCTTAGTTCTTGCATTCTAAAGGAAATTTGGCATTATAACCACTGAAAACACCAAAATTTGATTCGACAACTTTGGTTCCAGTACCAGTTTTCCAAACTTCATCAAAAGCTTCAAAAACGAGAACATTTACACCCCAATTACGAATACCACAGATACCTTGTTGCCAGAAAGCGGCAGCATTTGGAACATTAGCAACGGCATCGCCGAAATTTTCACCAGCAGTTGGCCAACCAGTTTCACCTACCCAGATTGGAAAATCAGTTGATTTTTTAACATTTTGAATAACACCAATAGCTTGGGCAATATCATCAAGGAAGGTTGAATAAGAGGACTCATTTGTGGAAGTACCTTGCCAATAAGGGAAAGCATTTGCGAGCATAATATCAGAAGCTTCAATAGCTGGAGCATTATAGCCTTGTACAAGTACATTCCAAGAATCGGCAGTTCCTACAAGGGTAGATTCATAACCTGAGATGCCATGAACTAAAGTCTTTACAGTATTAATTTTTTCAGCTAATTGAACAGCAGTAAGATCATTTCTGTATAAGGCTTCTGAGCCAACAATGACAGCAGCGATTAAAGAAGAATCATATTGAGGAAGATAGGTAGAAAGAGCAGCTTGTTCAGCTTTGAAATGAGCATCATCAGTTGGCCAAACACCTACAAAAAGTTTAAAATTTGTTTGTTTAACAGCTGGGAGTAAATTCTGTAATGTATTACAATCGTCTGAGGCGTAGACACGGACTGTGTTTGTATATTTAGAGAGGAATTCTAAATCAGATACAAAGTCAGCAGTGTATTTACATGTGCCGTCATCTTTTTTGACTCCGATGTTGAACCCTAACTGATTGTTAGAATGGTGTAAAAAACGCTATAGTTTACTAGTTTACTATATGCTTTTGTTTTTAATATAGTACTAATACTATGCACTATAATATCATATAATAATATGCACACCACAGTAATAACGAATGCATTGTAATTATTTATATTATACTGTGGTATATATAATTATATTCTAGTGCAATATTATATATAATACTATAAACCGTTATTAAAGTAATTGTAGTGTATAAGTACTGATATTGAGAAGTATTATTATAGTATTATACACTACAAAGCTATAATGTGGATACTATAGTATGGTATAGTATTTATTACATAGTATATTATTATATAGTATAGTATAATGTAGTATAGTATCATATACTATTTATTGTATTAGAGCATAGTGGAAAATAAACAAGAGAAAAATAAAACAAAACAAAAAGAGGGAAAGACCCCTTTTTATAGTCTTGAGAAATAAAAATAAATAAAAAATAAATAAAAAATCAACCAATGAGAGAAAATAAAAATGTAAACAAAGAAATGAAAATAAATGCAGATAAACAATCAAATAGGAAATATTAATGGAAATAAGAAATAAAATAACTCATTTAAGAAATAGAATATATGATCTACCCTCCTTTTCTAGTCAAATTCAAATCACAACAATGCAGATGTGCATTTGACCACGACATAAAAGAATTAATTAATTAATTTATTAATTGACTGTAAAAAGAAATAAAATAAAACCCAAAAAGGAAGAAATAAGAAAGAAAATAAGAAAATAAATGCCAAATAAAAGAAATAAACAAACCAAGCTAAACAATAAATAAACAAACCAAATGCTAAATAATAAATAAGCAAAACAAATAGGGAGAAAATAAAATAATTAATAATAATAATAATAAATGCTAAATAATATGTCCTATAGAAACAACATTTAACTATAGGAAAATAATAATAATAATAATAGTATAATAATATGATATATAATAATATAATAATATAATAACAATAACAATAATAACAATAATCTACCCTCTAATACCCTTACACGGAAAAACAAATGAATACATAGTAAAGAAATAAAAAATACTATACTCTATAATACTAATACTATACTATATAATACTATAACACACTAAATACAAAAACTTACCGATCCTTGGGTGGCAGAAACAACTGCTGAAGAGGCAAGTAAAAGAGCGGCAGACAAGAAAAGCATTTCGATAGATAATTTCTATTAAATATAATTAAATAAATAATAAAGTAATAAAATAAATAATAAGTAAAATATTAAAATATTTTATATTATAAATTTCTAGTAAAGAACGTATTTATATATAGTATGCTTTTTTTTTTTTTTTTTTTTTTTTTTAAATCACGAAGAATAATATAGTGAAATAAAAAAAAATATAAAAGAAATAAAAAAATTCTAATAAAGAGCAAAAATTAAAAAATAAAAAATGTACCGGTATGAGAAATATGTACGGAATAGGGAAACACATGCTAAATTTCGCTTCCATAACAATGGAATGTTATAGTTGTTGTCGTGGTGATAGTATTTTTATAGTTAATTTACTCATTGTGTTGATTGTATTAGTAATAATATTGCTATCACTTCTATATTCTATTGGGAAGCTTTTAGAATTTAACAATAAGTTGCGAGTTTGACAAACACGACGTTTTGATTTCCATAGAAACATTTCATGTTTCTATGGAAATCAAAGCATTGTTTTAGTGACAACAACAGTGTATTTCCATGACAATCACTTTAATAATTACCCTGTAAATACCTCAGTTTCTATGCCAATTGTTTGAGAATACCCTAATATATTAATGCTGTCATTTCCATAACAACGTCATAAAATACAATTATCTATAATCCTTGTTACTGACTACTCCCGTTCCATTTTAGTCAATAATGACTACAATTTTTCTGTTTTTGTCAATATTGGCTACTATTTGTTCAATTCTTGTTCTGTTCTTTCCCGTTCGTAGTTCATTGCATTCCTTCGTAATTCTTTCGTAGTTACACATCCCTTCTTAGTAACATCTTTCATCCATTATAAAACAGACAAATTAAGAGGAACAGAGGAACCTCTGCCAGAAGGATATAATTTCTGTTTTCCTGTAAACCTTCGTGGTTTTGGAAATAGTCTTATATCCTGAAAACTAAACCTTGAATCATCTATTGACAGTCCGTTCTGTATTCCATTTGAACTTCCCTTATCTATATTAGACATTCCAGTAGAAGACTCTGTAGACATACCATTTATTGTAAAAGAAGATGCCGATATGTTTCTTAGATTTGCACGAGGTGTTGGTCCATTGGAAGGTGGAGGTGGAGGTGGAGGTGGAGCAACTCTAGGAGCAAATGATGAACTATTATTAACTGAAATAGATGGTGCAGATGAAGAAGGTGCAGGTGGTGGAATGGATGGTGCAGGAGGTGCAGGTGCAGATGAAAAATTAACCGCCTGATTAGACTTTGAATCATCAATTATTAATGAAGATTTTTTATTATGTTTCAAAGATGAATATGGCGAAACAGGAGAATTGGTTGAAACAGGTGCAAAACTGTGTTTCGAAGGAAGTTTAGGAGAATTTGATGGTGAAGGTGAACTTTTATTAGAAGTGTTTAAAGACTGAAATTGTGCTTGTAGTTTCTCTATAGAAGCATTTCTAACATGTGTAGACGACCTTGGAACTGGTGGTTTGGGTTTCTTTCCAATAGGTGGAGGAACTGGTGGTTTATTTATTGACGATGATGATGCTGATGATTTCATTGGAGGTACTGAAAGTGAGAATGAACCTGATAGTGGTGGAGGTGGAGGTGCACCCGAAAAAGAAGTTGGCGGCGGAGGTGGAGGTGCACCCGAAAAAGAAGTTGGCGGCGGAGGTGGAGGTGCACCTGAAAAAGAAGTGGGCGGCGGAGGTGGAGGTGCACCTGAAAAAGAAGTTGGAGGAGGAGGTGGTGGAGGTGGAGGTGGAGGAGGTGCTCCTGAGAATGAACTTGGGGTTGATGTTGCCGAAAATGAACTTGGAGGAGATTTCACATGTCTTAGTTGTGGTACAGGAGGAGCTGAAGGAACGTGTGAATTTTTATTATTAAAACTACTTTTATTCCCAGTACTGTTTCCATGACCTGGGGTTCCCGGTAGAGCACCTGTATCGACACCGCCTCCCCTTGACCTTAGTTTTGGCATTCCGCCTGCAAACAACCCCGCCAAAGGTTGAGATTTCATAGCCATTGAATTTGAAGCATTATTAGTAGTATTATTACTACTATTGGAAGAATTTCCATGGTTTAAAGTAGGTGGTATTGGAGCAGAAGGTATTGAAGGGTGTGAAGAGGAGTTTGAAGAGGAAGTTGAAATAATAGGGGTCGATCTATCGTTAGTTTGGGCATGTTTGAGTGATTTGCCTTTTCGGATCTGTGCTAACAAAGCGTCTCTGTCTGCCATTGTTTTGGATAGTAAATTTGGAAAAAAAACGGTCCTTAAAGGTCTTTAAAGGGGGTTCAAAGGTTGATTTTTGATGGTTTAAAAAAGTTGAGGTTGAAGTTGAAGGTATATGGCTTTGGTTGCTGTAGGTATAGCAACTGGTCATTATAACAACATGGTTGTTATAGTGATTGGTTGCTATGTGTTGGTGGTTGTTGTAGTAACTGTTGCCGTGAACCGTTGATATGTTACCATATCAACTATTCCAATCACCTTCCTGTTCATCTCCTTAGGAGAGAATTAAAATATAAAATATTTAAAAAACACACGTTTAAAGATTAAAAGATAAAAGATTGAAAAACATAATAAACAATATACAATAAACAGTAAGAAAACAGGATAATTATGTCATTTTTTAGAGCATTTGGAAGAAAACAAAAACGTCGAGAATCGCCACCTCGCCAACACGGAAACACGAATGGACATTCACAAATCACAAAAAATGTTCAAAATTCTTCAAACACGAGTGGTTTGGAAAGCCATTTAAATGGTGTACATATTGGAAGTAATAATTCTACTAATTCTATTAGTAGTAATAATAATAATAATAATAATAATAATAATAATAATAATAATAATAATAATAATAATAATAATAATAATAATGGTAATGGTAATAACCATGGCAACGACGGTAATTTACCTCTATTTGTTAGACAACCGTTTATTAGAATGTCGTTAGTGAAAGGTTCATATAAAACAATAGTGCAATGTCCAAAATATGTAGATGCGGGAGATTGGTTGGCGTTGAATATGTTTGAATTTTTTCAATTACTTTCTTCATTTGCAGTCACAGTTTCTGAATATTGTAATCCTCATACTTGTCCATCAATGTCAGCTGGTAGGGGATTGGATTATTTATGGTTAGATTCACATAGGAGACCGGTTAGATTACCAGCTTGTACATATACATCATATGTTTTATCATGGATAGCTTCCAAATTAAACGATAGAAGTTTGTTTCCAACAGAAACTGGTATACCGTTTCCAAATAATTTTGTTTCTGTTTGTAAAAATATCTATAGACAAATGTTTAGAATTTTTGCTCATATATATCATTCTCATTTTCCTTTACTTGTTCATCTTTCTTTAGAACCTCATTGGAATTCGTTTTTTGCACATTTTGTTACATTTGGTCGTGAATTTGGTTTTTATGAGCAGAGAGATGTTGAACCTCTTTCGGATTTAACTTCTGCTCTTGAAACTATGGGTAGATTGGATTAGTTTGTTATGATTTGTATGATTGTTTTGTTATATATTAGTTATTTTATTAGTTGTTTTATTTTCATTTACAGTACACAATGGTATATTATAGTATAATACATATTTTGGTTATAGCGTTTTAAGAAATGTATAATAGACATCATTATATAGAATTTTGTACAGAATTTACTAGTATGCTATACACACGCTAAAAATAGATGGAATAAAAAAACATTTGTATGCATTATAAATACTTATACATATACTTATACATATATTAAACATATAATATAAATATATTTACACATACACATTATTTACACACACATACATATACCCAATTATTATAGAATAGAATTTTATTATAGTATTTTATACTATACTATACTGTATTATTCTATACTATTATATACTATACTAACTATATATACTAGTAAAATAGAATACAATATATACTAACGTATACTAGTATAGAATAATATAAAACTATACTATAATATATATAATATACTATAAAATAAAATAATAAATAATATACTATAAAATAAAATAATAAATAATATACTATAAAATAAAATAATAAATAATATACTATAAAATAAAATAATAATATAACATAATATAATATAATATATAAAATAATTATACCGTATAATGTAAACATATATTAACTGCGACAATGCGATTTTGACTTGGGAGATGGAGAAGAAAGTTATTTATATAGGAATATATAAAATAATTTATGAAATAATATATATAAAAAAATATTTATAATAATATATACAAAATAATATTTATAATAATATATATAATATATTATATTATATATAATATATTATATTATATATTTTGTATTATACACTATAGTATAGATAGTATTGTCATATATTAGTCGTAGAGTTCTTTATATTCATTATATACTGTGTTAAGAATATCTACACTAACTAATACACATTATACTTAATTGTAGTTCAGATTGGGTAATAAAAGTATATAATATAAAATTTAATCTATATAGTATTACATTATATATATAGCACTATTATATATTATATTCTACTATATACTATATACTATGGATTCTATGCATTCCACTATATCATGCTATAGAATTCTATTATTCTACAATAGTTTTCTGGTGTTACCATGGTTACTTCTTTTCCTTGATTGTATTGTATATAGCATACTACTACACTTTATATTATACTTATTATTTACGATCATTCTTTTATTTACTTTCTATTCACCATAAGGAAATCATCATATAGGAGCATTCTTAGCTTCTGTGATCACCCTTCCCCTAACCTTAGACCAATCAATTTCCTTTTCTAGATTTTCATCTAGCAATCCCACTACTGCCACACACTCCCCCCTCACAATATAGCCAGCCCCTAATGAATTTTCAATAGTATCTTCATCTGTAGATATTATTCGTTCTTTAGCTTTTTCAAGTATTAAGTTTGTAGCCTGATCAGTTCCTAAAAGGGTTCCCAGTAAAAATCTTCCATCTTGTGTAATCACCATAACCTGTTCTATTCGTTAGCAGATTTAATACAATAGTATAATATTAATAACACACTTACTGTTCATAAAGGAAGCAAGTTGGTTCGACATTTTGGTGGTTTTAATGATCGGGATAGTGTTTTATTATTTTTATAGTCCATTTAGGTATTACCCTTGTCGCTATAGCGACAAGGGTAATACCTACATAAATAAATTTATTTAAATTTGGTTGTTACATCGATTTTTACTTTTTTATAAAAACCGTCGCCATAGCTATAGTTTACCCTAATATATGCTTATACCAACCTCCATCAAATCTAACCATGAATCTTTAAACGTTAAAACACCAAATAATTACTTAAAATAATCTTTTCCAGTTGATTATCACGGTGATAATCACTTCCTTGACTCTTGTTCCACGTTTATTGCCTTTCTTGCGGTTCTCCCTCTTGCTTTTTTGCATTTTTGATGTCCCAATGAAGTTCTCAGCAGAATATGACGATTCAGAGACAGAAGGTCTAAAAAACCCAGAAATTTTAACAGAAACTCAAGAAATAGAAGACAGTATAGATTCCCTTTATGAAATTGCAATTTCCTTGAATTTAAACGAAAATGATTCCAATTTTGGTTTAAATTTGAACCAAAATAGTCTTTTTTATACTAATTATAGTGGTTATAATGTGGGTTGTCACGGTGATGCTAGTTTTGAAGGTTATGAAGGTTATATAGAAGAGGATGAAAAGGAAAATAGAGATTTCAATAGAAATTTTGATTTAAATTTAAATTTAAAAGGAAACTCTTCATTGAAAGCAGATATACGTGAAGTTAACGACAATGAAAACAGCAATTTGGGTTCTAATGACACCCTTTTATCGTTTATCTTGGACACAAGTGTAGAAAATGATATACTAGAATCCACACAAGAATTAGCAGAGGATTCAGAAACACATATAGGTAAAATATCCAGAGCGAGGAGATCTAAAATGTGGAACTCGATATCTTCCATAGTTGAACTTTCCATAGACATGCGGCAGGCAGAGGAAGAGAATAGGGAGAGAGAAAAATTAGAGAGGGAGAGGTTGAAAAAAGAACAATTGGAGAGAGAGAAATTTGAGAAAGAAAGGTTAGAAAAAGAGCAATTGGAGAAAGAAAGGTTAGAAAGAGAGCAATTGGAAAGAGAAAGATTAGAACACAAACAGAAACAAGAAAGAGAAAAACTAGAACAAGAAAGGTTAGAGAGGTTAGAAAAGGCTAAATTTGAAAAAGAAAAGATGGAAAAAGAAAAAATGGAAAAAGAAAAGATGGAAAAAGAAAAAATGCAAAAAGAAAAAATGGAAAAAAATAAAATAAATACAGAGAATTCAACTCATGCTGCCAAAGATTATAACCACTACATGGAGATTATCTCCCAGATAAACACAAAGGTGGTCGCTGCAGTGAAGGAAAATAAAGAACTATTAAAATATGTAAATACGAAAAAAAGGAAAATAAAACCACGATTTGGACAATTAACATCAGGAGAAAAAGCTACCGAACAATTAGTGAAAATCGTTACAGAGCTTAAAAATGTATTTGCAGAAGCTAAAGAATTCCATCAATTAGCCTTATTATGGTGTCTTAATTTTGCATGTAAATCATTAGTAAGTCAAGCAGAATCAGAAGTTGGAGCAGATCCTAAAAGAGCTATACCGTTATCTAAAGCCGCTATAGCACTTTTAAATCAAAACTCTTGGCCTTCTGATCCTTCACCTTTAGATGCTTCGATTACATTTACAGATATGCTTATTGGGAGAATAGTTAAAAACTGTCCATATGTGATTGGATACAATTATGTAAATATTGGAAATGGAACTGAAAATGAAGAGGAAAATAGGAAAAAAAATAAAATAATGAATAGGAAAGCACATGAAGATGATACACATTATTTAGAAAGAATGGCTGGGATTACTTGTGTATGGGCTGCAATTACAATGACAGTATTTCCTGTACCTCCAAATTCTCCTCCTGGTACACTCCCGAGGGCTAAACATCCGTATCCTATCAATCATTCTTGGATTTTTTTATCTCGCACATTAAACATTCCTTTAGAATATGTTAATTCATGTCATGCAGCTGTTATTGCGGGTTGGTGGGATATTGCGGCTAAAAGGTTCATACAGGCATATGGGAAACAAGCTGAAAAGCTTTTAAAAGCCGCCTGGATGACTTGGGCTGGTGCTCTTTATGAGAGGAAGTATCCTTCTGCAGTACGACTACAGCTTTTAGGAGAGGAATGGCAATCTAACGGGCAACTAGGTATTTGAGACTAGTGATCTTAGAATCATAGATGTAGTAGTAGAAAATAAAAGGGTTTGGGTATTATTTGTGGTTCGGGTTACTCTTAGGGTTGGTTTAGGGCTGATAGGGTTTATGGTATATCTTAATGTATCTCCATGACAATATTTTAGATAGTTCCTGATAACAACTACGCAATATTATATAATATTATCACAATATGACGTAACTACGGAAACGGGCGCTCTCTAAAATTACTAATTACTAAATTACTAAATTACTAAATTAACTATTTGTTTGCACATGGCAAATTGAGAAAAATAAAACAAATAAAATATAAATAAATTACATATTATGTAACTATGTATGTTTGATTATGTAATATACGCTCTTTGCCACACACGGTACAGATAGGGAAGCGTGCAAGCGTGCAAGCGTGGAAGAGTGTGGAAGAGTGTGATAGTGCAACAGGCAACAGCAGAGAGTGACAAAGATGATGAATAATGAATGATGAATAGCAAAGATAATAACCGTCTAGTATAATAAATAATAATCAATAAAAGTACATAATAATAAATACATAATAAAAAATACATAATTAATAATTATACTTCAAATAATTATATATTCAATAGAGTTTATTTAGTTTATGTAGTTTATGTAGTTTATGTAGTTTATGTAGTTTAATGTGGGTTATATATAAGTAGTATACGTGTTTTTTGTGTTACGTAGTATTACGGTTATTTACATCTTTCTCTATGGATATTGTAGATGAAGTTGTTATGTTTTTGTTTTGTTATATTCTATTTTATTTTATGTTTTATATTGTATATTGTATATTGTATATTGTATATTGTATAAATGTATATTATATTATAGTATATTGCATATTATTGCATATTATTGCATATTGTATATTGCAATTGCAATTGCAATCGCTGCATTGCACAGCATGGCATTATGACTAATACCAATGGGCGACGAAATGATATTGTAAATTTAATTTATTTATTGAATAGAAGAAATGATTTTCAATAGAGAGTGATAATTGATTATGGAGATTTACTAAATACAATATAAACAAATATGCAAATATGCAAAAAAAAAAAATATATCCAAAAAACACATACATAAATATATACAAATATTTGTAAATATATACATACATAAATACATAAATACATACAAAAACACATAAATATATACAAAAACACATAAATACATACAAAAACACATAAATATATACAAAACCACACAAACACACAAGACAATTGCACAAGAAATGTAAATTAACACTAGTAATCACTAAATAGCAGTCGGTAAATAGCAGTTGGTGGTTAGTATTAGCTAGTAAAGTATTGTATCACCACAGCAACTGTCGTTTTAACAGTTCACGCAGTAATAATAAGCAATAACAAGAAATCAAACCAGTGATTAGCAATGTAATGTTATTTTGCGTATTTATCACTATAGTAATTAAGAATTAATAAGTTGATATTAGTCTTAGTTATTTCTTGTGATGTGTATTCTTCATAATTTTAACAACTTTTAACAATTTTTAACAACTTTTAACAATTTTTAACAATTTTTATATTTTTCACCAATATTTCCCTCCAGACAATTCAATCAATAGTTTACAAACACAATTATACAATAATAAATAAAAAGCAATCACACACACTATAGTAAACACACTAACTGTAATAACTGGTATTATCAATCAATCCAATAAACATTGCACACAAACTACAGTAGAAACTACACTATAGTGTGTATTACGATATAAAACGATATAAAAATATATAAAAAAGATATAAAAAGATATAAAATCATAATAATTAGCGAAAACAAAACAAACAAAACAAAACAAAACAAAAAAACTTGAAATTAAAATTTAAATTTAAATAATATCACATTTATACCACCCACATTTATTTTCGCATTTATTTACATAACATTTATTTTTGCATTTATTTACACAACATTTATTTTCATAACATTTATTTACACAACATTTATTTCCATAACATTTATTTTCACAACATTTATTTTCACAACATTTATTTTATTTTCACATTCATCTTCACATTCATCTTACACTCACACTATAAACCAGTAAAAAAGTGGATTATTTAAATTGCATTTACTGTAAACATCACATTTGCACATCTGTAAACATGCTAAATGTCACACAAGACACAAAAGACACAAAAGACCCAAAAGACCCAAAAGAACCAAAAGAACCTTTAGATGGCGATGGAAATGGAACAAAAATACAACACACACAGTCTCCGTCCTCTTCTACATCTTCAAACTCCTCCTCTGGACAAATAGACCCAATTACAAACAAATACAACATTGGAAAAGAGATAGGAAGAGGCTCGTTTGCCACTGTTTACAAAGCCACAGAGAAGAAAAAACCCTCAGATGACGACGGTTCCGCTAAAAAAATTGTAGCCTTGAAATCGGCACTCACGGTAAAACTATCAAAGAAACTGCTGGACACATTGGAATCTGAAATCTCTATATTGAAAACACTGCATCATCCCAACATTGTGGCTCTGATCGATTGCCAAAGGACTTCTACGCATATTCACTTGATTATGGAGTATTGTTCCCTGGGGGATCTGTCATATTTCATTAAAAAAAGAGACAAAATACATGGAAATATTGCTGCTGTAGCTTCAATGTTTGATAATTTCCCCTGTCCTCCTCTAGGCGGATTACACGAAATTATTGTTCGTCACTTCTTACTCCAATTAGCGTCTGCTCTTCGCTTCCTCCGTGAAAGAAACCTGATTCACAGAGATCTCAAACCGCAAAATCTTTTATTATGTCCCCCTGCAAAATCTCTGCAAGAATTTCGCGCAAAAAATTACTCCGGTCTATTGTGGAATTTGCCTATATTGAAAATTGCAGATTTCGGCTTTGCTAGATTTCTTCCTTCAACTTCTATGGCTGAAACTCTGTGTGGTTCTCCTTTATACATGGCTCCAGAGATTTTAAAATTCGAAAAATATGATGCTAAAGCTGACCTATGGTCTTTAGGTACCGTTCTTTATGAAATGGCAGTTGGTAAACCTCCTTTTAGAGCCGTAAATCATGTAGAACTTTTACGAAATATAGAAAAAGCAAACGACAAAATTAAATTCCCTTCCTATGTTTCCCGTGATTTAATTCAACTAATTAAGGCTTTACTGAAAAAGAACCCAGCTGACAGAATCACTTTTCAAGAATTCTTTGCAAACCCTCTAACAAATCCTCCCGCATTTTCTTCTAGTGCTAATATCCCAATTCAATCTCCTACTGTATCAAATAATTTACAATCAAATCATTCTAGCGAACTTACTAAACACCAAAACCCACCCTCTTTATCAGCAGCTTTCCCCCTTAATAATGGTGCTGCTGCTGCAGAGACTAATCGGGTAGTAGACACAGGTCTAGGAATACCAAATGTTCTTCCTCCAAATATAGATCTATCAGGCTTAGATGACGAAAAATTCATCACAGAGTATATGGATGTTGCAGAAGATTTAAAAAACCAACCTGTTGCCTCAATTCTTCGCCATAATTCAAATCTACTTTTACACGGAAAACGTCGTAACATCTCCTCAAATGATCCCGCTGTGTTATCATCATCATCATCATCTTCTTCTTCCTCTTCTTCCTCTTCATCCTCCACATCCTCTTTACTTTCTCAGCAGACAGGACTGCATCAAAATAAAGAAAAGAAAATGTACAATGCAAGTAATTCTAATTCTAACATTTCAGCTGTTGGAATTAAATCTTCTAAATCACATTCAAAGCACCATATTCGAAACCCAAAGTCTAACTTAAACTTTAGTTCTCCAAGTGCTCATAATTCGGAATTTTTAATTCAACCTTCAACCGCTCCCACAAACACTGGTAGTCGACCAGTTGTATCAAATTTTGATCATAGAAGACTAACAATGCCCCTAGAAGTAACACAAGCACGTCCAAAACTTGTCACGTTACAACGTCCATCTGCATTAGAAAGAATACAAACCGCTTTAAATGCTATGCCCACAGCTGCTTTTCTGCAACCTTCTACAGTACCGTCTGACAACAACAACATGGTTTCAACACCTGCTTCTTCCTCATTTTCAACAAACAATTCACCTAAACATAAATATTTAAATCCACAACAGCAACACCACCAATCAGGTCAAACCCAAATTGTACGCTCGCCTTCTGGAGGATTATTGTCAATCTCTAAAAAGCGAAATTCTCTTTCTGGCCTGTCCCAACAACATAAACTACAACTTCAGCTTCAACATGCAGCAAATAATCCTGAAGATGCACTTTTAGAGAAAGATTATGTTATGGTTGAAAAACGCGCTGTTGAAGTTAATGCCTTTGCAGATCAATTAGCATTGGCTCCAAGATTTTCTCCAAATAATAATTTAAATACCATATCATTATTACCTGCATCATCTCCATTTTCATTCACAGCAGCGGCAGCTTCCAGATTAAGACGTAATCCATCTTCATCCTCATCAATTTCAAATGCTCCAACTCCTCATGCTCGTACTGATGCAATGGCGGTTCCTGGTGTTTCTAAAGTTACTACTTCCCCTGGTTCTACTGCTCGTTATTCTTCTTCATCACCTACTAATATTCAACAACCATCATCATCATTTAATTCTTTATATAATAATTTATATAATCCAAATGCTGCTGCCCCACTTCGAAAAAATAGCCGTAATTCTTCTTCATATGGAGGTTCTTCTTCGGGATCTGGAGGTGGGTTTCATGGAGATGCAGGTGTGGGTGTTGGTATTGGTACAGGTGTTACAAATACAGGTACTGTTGGTTCTGTTGGGAATGAATGGAGACTTCCTTATGGGGGGTCTCCTACTTCTGCACTTACTAGAGCATTATCATTAGCTGGTGCTCGTTTATTTGGTCGTAATGCTTCTTCTGAACATCATCGTCATCAGTATCATTCTCACCAACGTAGTTCTTCATATAATAATACACCAGATAATTCTGGATTTGGAAAATCAGGAATAAATTCTACTTCTGCATTTGGAATGGATTCAAATTCTGAAGGTAAATACTGGCTTGGATCATCTACTCAAGTTATTAAACCATATCCTCTTAATGTAGATGATAGTTTTTACATTGATGATAATGAGTCACCGTTTGCTGTTGGGAGTATGGAAGATGAGGCTCTTTATTCGTCTATTCGGGCAACCATATTATTAATTGAAGATCCGGCTATTAAAGCATATGTTGTATCTACATATGCTGATTCTAAATTAACTTCTATTCTTCCTCCAATACCATCTATTTCATCATCTCCTGGACTACAACAACAGCAACAACAACAGCAACAAACTACACTAGCTTCTCCGCTTGAGGATCCGCTTTTGATACATGGTATTAATACAGGATTTGAAATTAAAAAAGGACCTTCTGTTAGTAGTAAAAGCTTTGATTCAAGTTCAGTGAATAGTAATGGTGATCCAAATCTTAATGAAAGGAATTCTATACCTGCATTTTCCTCATCATTAGAATACACATATATATGTGCACAAGAGGCTTTAGCTCTTTATGTTAAAGTTCTTTCATTATTTGCTAAAGCTATGCATTTTGCTACAGAATGGTGGAATCAAAATTCACAACATATTATTAATATGCCGAATAATTCCAATATTGGTGGTACTTATATTTCTAATGGAATATCTAGAGGTACATTACGTATTCATGATGATGTACAATGGATTAGAGATAAATTTAATAGAATATTGGATAAGGCAGAATTTATTCGTATGAAAATAAAGGATATTGAAACATCAGTTTGTACTGCAAATGTTGGTGGAGGATTGGGCTCTAAAGGATCTTCACCATTATATTCATTTTCTAATAGTTATTCTAATCAAAATCAAATTTTGTTATCACCAGGGGGTAGTAATTTGATTAAAGCAGATATGGTTGTAGTTCCAGATTGGATTATTTCTGGATCTAAACAAAATGTCAATGATATTTTATATGAACGTGCATTAGAAATATCTCGTATGTCAGCAGTAAATGAATTAATAGGTGATGATTTAAAGGCATGTGAGCAAATGTATTATGTTTCTTTGTGGATGCTTGCTGCTATTTTAGATGACGAAGGTTCGTCAGTTATTAGTAATAATAATATATCACCAAGGGGTTATACTACGAAGGCAGGTACACCAGTATCTGGAAAAGGATGTATAAATAGTGATGGGGATTTTTCTTGTGAAGAACAAGAAGTAGATGCGCTTGACGAAGAAGATAAAGTTACAATTAAGGAGTTTATTGGAACGATTCTGAAGCGATCTAGGGCATTAAAGAAGAAGCTAGAGGGGTTAGCTTAATGTTGAAGGTTGTTTATTATATTTGAATTAATTTAGTTAGTCATCACATTGTATGTGATGTATTATTTTATTTTATTTTATTTTTTATTTTATTTCCATTTATTTTATATTTTTTGCATATTTATCAGGATGACGGGTTGTTGGCGGATTGTTGGTCTATTTTATTTTATTTCTTCATTAATTTAAGCATTATATTTTTGGTTTACAATATTTTATGCTCATTTCTACGGATAGAAATGGATTATTTCGATTCTATTAATATTTTACATTTTACAATCATTTATGATTACAATTTACAAATTTTTTCATATTTTTTAACTTTTTATTGTTTATTATTTTACTTTTATTTTTATTCTCTTCTCTTTCATTTTTCATTTTACATATTTCATCAGTCTTGTTTATAGGAGTTGGATCGGAGAGCCAGAATTGGGTTAATTGGTTAATAGAATATGTATACAATATACTTTGCTATAGTGTATATATTATATTATATTTTTTAATAATATGAATAGTAAAACTAGGAAACTTTCTTTGTTTATGGTCTGTTTACAGACCATAAACAAAGATAGTTTTATAAGTCCTGTAGTTTATAATATTTCTCGAAGCGAATAACCCTAATTGTCTTTTAACAGGAAACCGTGCGTAAACCCCGTACAAACCGTATAAAATACAGTAAACCTATAGAAAACATAGATAAATACCAGATCTGGGAAAAAAACTCCAAAATTGAAATTAAATTTTATAAATTCCTATAAATTCCTTAACATTCAGCAGCAGAAATTGCCCGAATCCTCGCATTTTTATCCTTAAAACTCACCCAGCTGTGCATACTAATTTTACAATGGTAGCATAAAACTAACTACCAGGACAGCCTCAAAACGTTTAGTAACCATGACAACCATTGCATACTATATGATTATGGCTTGGAAGAAATAAGTGTTTTAAAGCTAAAAAATTAAAAGAGCAAGAAATTTGTAAATATAGTTTGAGTTGTTTTATTATTAGTGGAAATAAACACGAAATAAACACGAAATAATAGTAGAATAATATACAAAGTATATTATTTTAATTAATTGGAAAAAAACGGTAAAAAACGGTAAAAAAAAACGATAAAAAACGATAAAACAACGGTAAAACAAGTATAAATATCAATTGTATAAAAAAAAAAAAAACAGCAAATAATTACATCATAAATTACCCAATAAATAGCCAATCATTTGTAATAACTGGCTATTTATTACATAATACATAGTCGATTCTTACATAATATTCGACCCACGGACAATCACAATTGAACCTTGAACAAAAGAAAAAAACCTTTCCTAGGAAAGTAATAGTTTAGAATTTGTTTTTTTTCCCAGTTTGTAACAAGCATTATTGGAAAGAGAAATCCTTTTTTTGTTTATATTGGTTGTTTTACTTTGTATTACTTGATTCTTTGCTTATTTTACTGCATCTATTGTATCCCATTTGTATCTGGTTTAGACGTTTTTAAATCAAATCACCACCATGGAATACCAGGAGCTAAACGCTTTTGTGGAAAAAGCTATAAATCTAAAAGAAAACAGTTGTGGATTTTTGTACAACTTGAAAAACTCAATATTGGGATATAAAAAAAAAATCTGTGTAGTTGATTTCAATAAAGACTTAACCAAAATAAATAAAAAATACATATCAGAAAAAAAAATTAGTAAAGAAATAATGGCAAGACAGCCATGGAGTGAAATACGTTGGATCAGTGTTGAAAAGCCAAGTGAGGAGCTGAAAAAACATATTGCAAATTCATTAAATTTTCCGCCGATTGAAGACCCAACAAAAAACGGAATTGGGTTTAAGCATGATCAAATTAGAGTGGATTATAATGAATTATTTTTGTATGTCACTTTTACTATCGTTTACCAACTAGCTGTTTCTGTGCAGGAAATCAACGCAAGTGTCAAGACAGATACCAAGAAAAATCTGGCAAGGACAAATTTTTCCAATAGTAAAGCTGAGGGGGACAAAGACAGTGCAACAGAGGAAGAAACACATATGGAGGAATTTACATGTGCATATTTGGATAAACTGGGAGTACAAACAGGAAATAAATGGTTTAATGGCGGAACAAATAATCCATTTAGAAGGGGCTTGTATTTAGAAAATATTTTAAATCAAGATTCTTATATGATTCCTATTTACGAAGAAAGTTCAGCGCTTATTTTATCAAATGGAACATTAGTTACTTTTTTCCAAAGACCTACAGAATTGTTTGTGGAAAAGATTTTACAATTAATTGAAAGTTCAAAAGAAAAAAATAAAGGAATAATATTGGATGGTGCTGTGTCACTATTTGAATTTTTACTTAGCAACATATCATCAGCAGCTTCTGAAGCCGCTCATAATATTATTAAAGATGAAAAAGCTCTATACAAGGATTTACCGCCAAACGATGAAATAAGCAAATCAATAAATGATTTCGATTTAGATATACGGTATATTACAAATATAATATGCAACATAAGGACTCTGAAGGAATTTATTTGGAAAATTAATCCAGAAGAAGCGGCAAAGCATCCTACTCATAACCCATCAGACTACGAGGTCAGAGTCAAGTTTATACACCCCGAAGAGGCAAACAGGTTTTCTATTTCAGATGCATATGCTCACTACTGTCCAGTGAGTGAGTGAGTAATTTTATTGTAATTAATTTTAAATTATATAATTATAATGTATAATGTAAGTTAGTACTAGTTAATAAAAAGTTTCGTTGCTAAGAACCCCGCTTTGTATTTTGCTACCCCACCATTTATGAGTTGCCCCACCAGGTTGCCCCACCAGGTACAGCAACGCCTAAGAACTAAGGCATGAAGCAAGGCATGGACATACAAAAATACAAATACAGATACAAAATACAGATACAATAATGTAAACATGTAAACATGTAAACATATAAGCGGTACACGCAGTTAACAATTAAACGTAAATACTGTTTTATTTATACTAGTCAACATAATACATAGCAAATAAATGATATCTCTAGTAAGGGATATATTGTCATATTCAACTTCGGTACCCATAAGGTATCTTATGGGACTATAATATGGCATGCGATTACGATATCAGTTACAAAACTAGTCAATATGATAATAGTAAATAAATAATACACAACAATAACAACAATAACTATAAACCAAAAACTATAAATAGTAAACAGTAAATAAATATAATGTAAATGTTTTCCATATGTAATGTAAATGTCTACAGTAATAAATACGTTCTAAGATAAAAAATTTATTTGAATATTTGGTTATTTTGCAATGTAAATTATATTTGTAAAATGAGTTTTTTTTGATTTAATGATATTTTTTTTTTTTTTTTTTTTTTTTTTTTTCTCACACCTTATTTCCTCTATTCCACATTTTTTCTTTTCGCTTTTGTATTCCTAGTCCTTTACAACAGCTTCACCACTTTTCGTTTTTAAATTTACTATGCAACCAACATGGCTGGATCGAAGAAAATCAAAATCCAGGAAAAACAAAAATCTAAAATACAGAAACGTTTTGCGAAGGAAAATGTTTTGGGGTTAGATAAGGATGGCATTGATACGGAGAGTGATGGACCTGGATCTTCAGCTGGGCCCCCTAGTGTCCCTTCGGGTGTCCCTTCTGGCTCATCTACTCAGGATAAAACTCAAGAAAAACCTGACCAAACTGACTCCATAAACACTAGTGCAAACACCAATGCAAACACCAGCGGAAACCACCGGTTAAGGGTGTCAAAAGCCTGCGATAGATGTAAAAAACAGAAAATAAAATGCGATGGTGTTAATCCTTGTAAAATTTGTGTTAAATTTAACTTAAAATGTACCTATACATCATCGTCAATGTACAAAACAAAGAACTCATCGAACGAAAACTCGAATGGTTCTTCAAATTATGATAGACATCCTGATGAAAAACTGCTAGATCGTATAGCTGAACTTGAATCTGTGGTCAAACTACAGAGAGAATTATTATCTTCCCATATAAATTTAAACTCTAGTCCAAATATGAGCTTATCTTCAAATTTAAGTCCAAGTTTAAATCCTAAAACATTTCGCGAATACTCCTATTCAATGAATTCTTATAATATTGTCTCCCAACGTGTGAATTTATACTCTTTAAACGGTTTTACTCGTTCGGTTTGTCATGATATTTGGAACAGACTATCCGATGAATCTAAAAAATTTGTCGTTTTACCACGCACACAAAACTACGGTTGGAATATGTGTGGAAGACATTTTTTACCTCCAATCTCTTTCACAAGTACTACTACTAATAACAATATACCAACTCATTTAATTTCAAAGGAGTTGAGTAAAAAACTAATTGATAACTTTTTCAATAATATCAATCCTTTATTTTGCATTTTAGAAAAGCAAAGGTTTACTAAATTACTAAAAATGCATTCTAATCGTACAAATAAATCCGAATCAAGACTTTTTACTGCTATTCTACATTCTGTTTATGCAATTTCAATGAGGTTTATGGAAAGACCAGGTTTTAGTTGGTCCCAAGAAGTAACTGAGGATTTGAATGAAAACTCTAAAGAAAATCCATTTCAAGGATTGGAGGAAAAACTCATTAATGACTCTTACAACACTCTATCGGCTTTCAAATTTGAATGGGAAAGTTTGGAAATCATCCAAGGCTGGCTGCTTTTAGCTCTTTACATGAGAGCTGCTCATAGACAATCATCTGCTTACAGTTGTTTGGGTGTCGCAGTTAGAATGTGTATCGGTATGGGCTTAATGATTGATCTAGATAAAGATGTTCCTGGTGAAAAAGAATCAGTCGAAATAAATAATCGTAGAAAACAAATCTTTTGGTCTTGCTATATAATGGAACATTTCACTTGTCTAAGTATTGGTAGAATACCAATGATTAAAAATGAAGATATTAGAATTGAATTTCCAAAAAATGAATACTCAACAGAATGGTGTAATAAATTATTTTGGGCTTTAACAAAACTGGCAATAATTTTATCAAAGATAAGATCACCACAAATGACAATTGATCAAGTACCAATTTTATATGAAGAATTATTAAATTGGAATAAAACTATGAATAGTTATAGATTATCTAATGATAATGATTTAAACTCAACTGAATATCCCATAGAATTAGTTGCAATGTTAAGATTAAATTATCATTTATTAGTTTTCATTCTACACGCTCCATTCCTTATTCCAACTCGTACAATTGGAATAAATATACCATCTACTATAAATCCTTTACTAAATAGTGCTGAAGGTGTTTCAAATATTGTTAATAATTTAATGTCTTTAAATTTAATTACTATTCCCTGGTGGTTGTTTTTATATTTAACTTTTCACTCTGCAGTTATAATGTGTTCCACAATTAACTCGGGACATTCAAAAGTAAATCAAATTGCAAAAAGTTTAAAAAATTGTATAAATGTTTTAGAATATCTTGATAACACTGGCTATTATCGAATGGCAAAAGAGGCTTTATGGGCTGCTAAAATGATCAATTATATGTCTTTTCTTTCGTATCGTGAAACTGCTTCTCAATTAGAAAATGCTGGAATCGATCATAAAAATATGCATAAAGTAAATTTAAAAAATTTTTCTGTACCAAGAATAGATGTCTCTACTATTGTCACTCGTGATGTTCAAATTAATGATCAAGATAATTTAATTAATACAACTAATAATTCACTTCCTGACCGATCTAATTTTAATACTATTCATGCTGGAAATTCAAATACATCGGATCAACTACGGTTTGTCGTTCAAGGTAATTCCATTATTGGAAATGATTTTCAATCTACAAATGATTCACAAGAACCTCTGTCTAAAGGTTCATCCTTTACAAATGGGTTTAACTCAAACCCAAGCGCAAACTTAAACACCAACTTGAATTTAAATTTGAATTCAAACTTGAACTCAAACTTGAACTCAAACTTGAACTCAAACTTAAACCCAAACTTAAACTCAAACTTAAACTCAAACTTAAACTCAAACTTAAACTCAAATTTAAACTCAAACCCAAACTTACAATCCTTTGAAAATGGAATAGGCAGTTCGCAATCACAGAATTTTCTACAAAATAATCAAACCATTAATGAATCTGGATATTTGTTTCCAGCAATAAACCAATCCTTTAATAACAACCCACCGCCTTTAATCAACCAGAGTTTAGAAATACAACAACAACAAAGTATACAACAGCAATATCAGAATGGTCAATTTGCACAATTTTCAACTTCACCTCCAGGATCAGCTGATGCTGATGATATGGCTTGGTTTTATAATTGGAACTGGAATATTGAAAATGATTTATCTTCAATTCTGTTAAATCCCGATTCTTCTCCACTTAAATTTGCTATGAATAATAATGAAACTTAAATTTCTTGTATTTTTATGTCAATTCTACACTTATGTTACACGTATATTCTTATTGATTATTTTGAACTTTTTGAATTATTTAAATAAAATTATTCAAAATGATTATTTATTTATTAAATGAGTATTATATAAATATTTATTTTCAAAAATCCCAACTTAAATTAATTTAACTGTAGTCATAATCTGACTAAAACGTGCCATGGCAAAAGAAAAACATATAAATTAATAACAATAAATAAAATTAACAATAACGAAAGAAATAGGTAAACAATTAAATGTATCAGTAATTTTATTAATTTTCATGCGGTAATAGTGAAAGAGATGGAGCTTTAGCTTTTGATAATGAATCTACTGCCTCGTCATTATCTTTATTAAACATCTCTTCATATTCTGCCACTTCATTTTTCAAAGACTCTGAATCATTAGTGTAAGGAGATGAGCCAAGATTTATGTTATCATTTGAATAGTATAATGGAGGTGGTGGATTTAAAGTATAGTAATCGAATTCCTCATGATCTTCCATAAGTGGTTCACTTTGATACGCTTGCAAATGTTCAGCCTCTTGTTCTAACTTATCAGGTAACCTACCTGAACGTGTTTGATCCCAATCAGGATTAAAATGCATATTATTATTATTATTTGAAGAAATCGATAGATTTGAAAAATTAGAAAGAGTAAAATTTTCATTATAATAATTATTTTCTTGATTATTGAAATGGTCATTCGGAGAAAATTCTGGGGCACTAGGCTCTAAATCATAAAGATCCGAATTATGATTATAATCATTATAGTTATTTTCTTGATATGGATCAGATGCCAAAACAGTTAACTCATGTCTTCGTATTCTAGCTTTTTCGGCTTCAGCGCTATTATCATTTTGTAAATCATCATAAAGATCATTTATAACAATATTAGGATCACAGTTGTTACTTGATGAACCAGAAGGTTCACAACAGCCATCAGCTTTTATAAATGAATTTGAATTATTTGTTGATATAAATGAATTTGAATTATTTGTTGAATTATTTGGATCAATATTCCTTTCATATGAATTTAAATCATTATTTTGAATATTTCTATTTGATCTTTGTAAAACGTTCAGTCTTTTTAATTCAAGTTCGATCTCTTTTTGTTTGTCTATTGATCTTGTTGTCCCAATAATCAAATCAAGCCAAAAACAGCAAATCCCTTTAACATATCTTAAACCTTCTGTATTTATTAAATTAGTTGATGAATCTAGATTAACTTTGTAGCCAAAAGCTTTGTTCTGCTGCAAGATATTAGAGACATCTATTACAACTTCAATCCCATAACGTACTTCAATATACTTAGATCCTAAAACGGAAGGATCCAAATCATTAGGTATTCGTATGTTAGTTAATGTCTTAGAAATTAAGGTTTGAGGATCAACTACTAGAGGTAACACTGTTTGCACTAAATCCTTTCGAAAATTTTGTGGTGCACTTTCTTCATCTATTCTAACAGTAGAATATCGAACTAAAGTAACAATGATTCCAAAAGTATTTTGTAAAGGTTTAAAATGTTTAACTACAATGGATAAAGGATAATTTTCTCCTTTTAAAGTACCATTAGATTTTCTTGAAATATTAATAGATATTAAATTCGGATCTGAATTATTTCCTATCATGCCTGAATCTGATGATTTTGATTTTTTCCCCTTAGAATCACTTGAAAAATGGTTGTAATATAAAAAGTTTTTAGAATACTGTTTTAACCATGAATGAACAGAAAACTCAACAGAAACATTTTTAGGAGGGGGTAAAAAGGATACATCTAAATAAGGAGCGATTTTGATAGCTTTTACACAAGAGGATATTGAAATGGAATTTTTTTTCTTTTGTTTATCATTTTCATTATTATTTGATGATGATGAATTACTTGAGAAAAAATTAAATTTAGAACTAAGTAGTTCCGAAGAAGATTGTAAATTGAAAATATCATTAAACACACTTTCTTTGGATGACTTGGCACTCTTTTTATAATTCTTTACAGTTTCATGTACTGCAATAAGTGAATAACTAATTGCACCTTGTTGAAATTCAAGTGAGCCAAGCATATATGCTGCAGGGATGGTAAATTCAAAAGGAAAAGAATGTTCTCCAGTGTCCATTATACCAGGTTGATCCCATAAATTTATTTCATCACTGTATATACAAACATTGTTTGATTTATAAAGATGTAAATAAAAATATTTATCATTTTCAGGATCATCATGTCTACTTTTAAAGTTGTTTGAAACTGAGTTGAATTTATTTTTTGTATCATTTGCTGAATTATCGTCATTTTGAGAGCCTTTATTAAGCTTCTTTGCAGATTTATTCTTATTTAACTGTGCAAAATAATTTTTTTCAATTTCTTTACTTCTATTTGAAGAACTACGCTTTCCTAATAAAATTTCACCACGCAAGATAAGATTTAATGAGATTGTTTCAATTGGAGCTGATAAATCTACAATTACTTCTCCTAGAATAGATTCTCCTGGAGAATATTTCATTTTATAGGGAGAATGAAGATTTATATAAAAACTACTGACTGATTTTTTATTATGATTAAATAAGTCTCCAAACTTTGAATGAGTCTCCTCATTAGTATTAGATTTTCCAGAACTTATACTTGAAGAATTAATCTTTGAATTTTCAAGGGAAACGTTACTTAAAGAGTTTACTTGAGATGTTGGTGTTGAAGATCCACCTAAGGATGTATTTGAGCGTGCAGAATTGCATGCGCTATTATTGTTTATAAATTGGTCTTGTCTGTAATGGACAACTTGAGGAGCTACAGAACCAGCATTGTTCCTCGAAAAATTATCTTTATACATATTATTAGGTACATTAACGTTAACGCTAGAATTTGAAATATTTTGATTTTCAAAGTTGGGAAAGTTTTTACTCATGTTGTCATTGTCATTAGTGGAAGTATTTTGAGTACTGTTAGTATGGTTGTTGTAGTGTTTTAGATTGTTATCAGCATAATTATTGTTATTGGAATAGTTACCGTTACTATAATTTAAATTACTATTAGCATAGTTATTGTTGTTACTAATATTTTTATTGTTTTTCCTTTCACGATGATTTCCGTTGGCGACTCTTCCATAACTTGACGACGCATTTCGGGAGCTTGACTGAGCATTTTGTGTTTCGTATCTATTTTGCATATCAGAATTTGGGTAATTATTTATTGGTATTGCTGCTGAATTTGAAAATAAATATCTTGGTTTTCTTGTTGAACCTACTGAATTAGAGTTCTCCATCCGAAGAGTATGATACTGTGAAGGTGCGTAGGTTGGAAGTTGGTTAAATATGCAATTTGATAGAAAAATTGAATTTTTAAATATTCAAAATTGGGTATTAGTTATCTTTTTACGCCTTAAAATGAAGTTTTAGTTATCTTGGTAGACTTGTTAGCATCTTGAGGAAAATAGATAGGTAAGTCAGTAAATAAATAGATAGATAAATAAATAAAATAAAAATTAAAATAAAAATAAATTAAAATAAAATAAATAAATAAAATAAAAATAAAAATAAAATTTAAAAATAAATTAAAATAAAAATTAAAATAAAAATAAAAATAAAAATAAAATTTAAAAATAAAAATAAAAATAAAATTTAAAAATAAATTAAAATAAAATAAATAAATAAAATAAAATAAATAAATAAAATAAAAATAAAAATAAAATTTAAAAATAAATTAAAATAAAAATTAAAATAAAAATAAAAATAAAAAAAATTTAAAAATAAATTAAAATAAAAATTAAAATAAAAATTAAAATAAAAATTAAAATAAAAATTAAAATAAAAATTAAAATAAAAATAAAAATAAAAATAAAAATAAAAATAAAAATAAAAATATAAATATAAATAAAAATAAAATTTAAAAATAAATTAAAATAAAAATTAAAGTGAAATTAAAATTAAAAATTAACAAATAAAATTAAAAAAATTTAATTAAAATAAAAGTTAAAATAATTAAAATAAAAATAAAAATAAAAAATAAAATCAAATAAAATCAAATAAAATTAAAAAAAACAATTTAACAATATTAAAATACTAATAAAATAAAACAACAACCTGAAGCATAGGACCAAAAATATTCCAAAATAGCTTAAATACCTGACATTAGCTAAAAGTAGCACCTAAATAACACCACAAACACCCAAAAGCACTCACCGCCTAAGAAACTCCTGCCTTAAGTGACTAAATTTAAAAACTGCCACAAATGCCACTGATAGCAAAAACTACCAAAAAATACACCAAATGAGTCAAAGGAGTCAACAAGTCCAATTCAAGCTAGGTAACCAGAACAGTCGCTTTTGAAAACAATATAAAACAGTGTAAAACAATAAATCGTATTATGATTATCACTGTAAGTTCGTCCTTTTGCTATTTGAATTGTTTAATTTTCAATTTCTTTTTTAATTTCTTTTTCTTTTTCTTTTTCTTTTTATTTTTATTTTTATTTTTCGCTTTTTTCTTTCTTTCTTAAGAACAACAAATTCATGTTTAAACAAAAATAAATATAAAAATGTAAAATACATAGTAAATTTGAAATTTACCCTTTAGTAAAACAAAGCAATTTTATTTTCAACGAATGGGTCCCTTGGCCCAGTTGGTTAAGGCATCGTGCTAATAACAACTCTTCGTTGAAACGCGAGGATCGGCGGTTCGATCCCGCCAGGGACCATTTTTATTCTTTTTTGTTTTTTAAAAGCAAGGAAACCTTTGGTTTCCTTGCTTTTTATATGGAATCCTATGAAAATACAAGATCTGAACAATAACTCAGTTATTCTGTGGCTTTGGAGTTTGCCGTCATTGGAACTCTTGAAAGTTTCCAAATAAGCGATTCTACCGTTGGTAACTATAACAACACACGTAAAAATATTAAGTCTCTATGGCAATATTTGCTCAAGGCGCGGGTTTCTATAACAATAACTTCGACTTTTTGAGATTCCCATGGAAACATTCATTTTTATAGGTATTCTCTATAGCAACAACCAATTATTTCCTAACTAGACAGTAAAAATAAGGTGATTTTAATATTATTTACTATTTTTATACATCTTTTTGTACATCTTTTATTGGATTTTGAACTTTTTTTTTTTAAATAATTGATAACTTGCTAATAGTTTATTCATACTTGTTAGTAATTTCCTATATTTGCTAGAGTTTGTTGATATTTGCTGGAATTTATTCACATTTGCTGGTATTCCCGTCGGTGTTCTTTCCAATGGCTGAAAAATACACTAGTAAAACACTTCCTTTATTGTCCGCTTCTGAAGTTGCAAAACATAATACAAAAAAATCATTATATGTAACACTCAAAAACAGATTTGTTTATGATGTAACATCATTTATTTATGAACATCCTGGTGGAGGAGATTTAATTTTACAATATGGCGGAAAAGATGTTAGTGAGATCATGGATGATTTGACTTCTCATAGACACAGTGAATCTTCATATGAAATTTTAGAAGAAATGATTGTTGGATTTTTAGCAACTCCGGAGGAAGAGGATAAATTATTGTTGAACAATACAAAAGTTGATGTAAATAAGAATGTTACTTATTATGAACTAACTGGATTATCATGTGAAGAAGATTTATCTGTTAAAACTGATTTCAAATTTGATTTCAAAAGTAACCAATTTATTGATTTAGAAAAACCACTTTTAATGCAAGTTTTATTTGGTGGATTTTCAAAGGAATTTTATTTAAATCAAGTTCATAGACCAAGACATTATGGTAAAGGAAGTGCGCCAATTTTTGGTAATATTCTTGAACCTCTATCATTGACTCCTTGGTGGGTGATACCTTGTATTTGGATACCTGCTGATTTATATGGTATTTCTATCGCTTTAAGAGGTTTAAATTGGTTTACTTTCATTCCATTATTTTGTTTAGGTTTATTTATTTGGACTTTTGTTGAATATCTACTTCATAGGTTTTTATTTCATATCGATTACTATTTACCGGATAATTCAGTTGCTCTTTCTTTACATTTCCTTCTTCATGGTGTACATCATTATTTACCAATGGATCGTTATAGGTTGGTAATGCCCCCTACTTTATTTGTCATTCTTGCTTATCCTTTTTATAGACTTGCTATTGGTATACTCCCTTTTTATATTGGAATGGCTGTTTTTACTGGCGGTATTTTAGGCTATATTATGTATGATTGTACTCATTATTTTTTACATCATGTTAGTTTACCAGAATATTTCCAAGCTCTTAAATCCCATCATATGCAACATCATTATAAGAATTACGAATTAGGTTATGGTGTCACTTCAAAATTTTGGGATGTAATCTTTGGAACTGAGTTAGTAGACACCAGTCCTGCTGCTCCTGCGATGGAATCATCAAAGTCTTTATAATGGCCACAGTCTGGTTACCTTAATTTTTATCTAATCTGACCAACATACTAATAACTATTTATTTGATTATTAATTATTTAATTTTCTACTTATTCTCATTATTCTCATTATTTTTAATTATTTCATTCTAAATACCATTATTCATTTTATTCCAGTCTTAATTATCCACTATCCATATTATTATCCACTTATTTAATCTGTTATCATTGGGTGTGTGCATTTGTTGTTTATTACTTATACCTCCACTAACGTCTCATTCATTAGTGATTTTGAATGTAATGCTTTTTTTACGGTTCAATTGTTGTTTTGTTTATATTTTCTGTTTACATTTTCTTTATTTGTTATTAACATTCTAAACTAAAAAAGATCTCACCTAATGAACAAATTTTTATCTGCATGTATGTCTGTCTGTCTGTCTATTATCAGCAAAGTCTATTTTTCTTTTTCTTCTGTCGATGTTTAAAAAAAAAAAAAAAAATATTTAGTTTATATTTATATTCTCTATAAATATTTTAAATAGTTGTTAAAGGTTCTTATAATTTGCATTATTCTTGTTTGTTTATTTATTTATTTATTTACACATGTTGTTGATATTTGTTAAACGCCAATATACAATTTACAATTGACTAAGTAAGTCCATTACATACATGATTAAATTCTCTACGTAACAATTAATTTTATGAACTACGCTTTTACTATTTCATTCTATTTATTGGAAATATTTACATCCAATACATATTATATATATAAAAATGTACATATTTGAGCTGGAAAAATACGATGGTTATTTGGTTCGGTAACCCTTCAGACGCCTAATCTCTCTTTTTTTTCAACGTAAATTAATTCAAGTTATTCTAAGAATAACTTGTCCCTATGTATTTCTCTGGTATATTTTTATGGTTTCCAAGGCAATTGTTTAGAATCTTTACTGAAGCCTTTGAAAATCGCCCCATTTTGAAAGGTTTACTCTGGATTTCACCACTTCTTGTACGTTTTCCGTAAGATTTCCTTGTTCTTTCTGCTTTTTCGTGAAAAAGTAAATATTTTATATTTTTCTCTATGATTAAAATTTTATATAAAGAATTTTACATAAAATAGACAATCGATATATGTTTTTTATTTGTAGTGTATGGATATAATAAAATTATATTTAGTTTTTCTTTTTTTGATTTCATAAAATAAATTTTTACATAAAACAGCGTATTAAAAAAAAAAAACAGCTACTTAATCACAACAATCAAACAAACAAATAAACAATACAAATATTTGTATGCTTCAATATTAATCACACTCTAGCATCCACGTTTGTTTATCACAATAAGAAACATGATTTGAGAAGTATTACAAGTAAATACTCCGTAATACAATGACTGTCTTACAGTCTATTGACTACGTTTTCTTTTGATTGCTGCTACTCTTTTAACCAGTAAAAAAAGAGCTTTTTCTTTTTGGGACAAAAAGAAAATTTACTCAAAACCACTAAATACTTAAAAATATTTTTCCAACTCGAACAAATTTCTAATTTCACTCTCCCAAGATTCAGATTCAGATTCAGATTCTCCAAAGATAGAAAACTACGATTTTTAAAATAAGTATAGGATTGAAAAGAGAAACATCATAGCAACCAAAAATCACCATGGTTACTGCAGAGAAAACTAAAACTAAAAATTAAAATTTTTTTATTTCCAAATCTCTTTTATAGGAATTATTCTTTTTATAATGTCTTGAAATGGGAAAATTTATTTCATAATAGACAAATATAAAAAACCATAATTGCAAATGAATTAAAACTCTCTCCAATTTATTTCCCAGCAATAATTTTCTGGTGGGGCACACTTTTTAGGCACAATTAAAGAGTAATTTCTCATTATATTGTTGTTTTACACTCCCATAGGTTTCGACAAAGGCACCAATTATGAAAACGGTTTCCATAGTTACACATAAATGTGAAAAAAAATAAATTCAAAAAATCAAACTTTTAATATTTAAACTTCGTACATAGTAAAATTTAATTTTACAATGTCTCTAAATGGGAAAAGAAAACCACTTTCGATTGAAGAACTTTTGAAGCAAAAAAAGGAAAAAGAAATCGAAAATGCAAAGGTGAGTTTGGTTGTTTCACAATTTAATATGTAGTAAAAATTGGCTACAAATTTGAATTTATACTAACTTTTTTTTTTTTTTTTTTTTTTTTAGCCTATATTTCTATCAAAAAAAGAGCGTGAAAAACTGGCAATTACGCGTCAAAATGAACAAATAAACAACAAAAACCCCGAAAGCGTTGTCAAAACTCATACTAATACTGACAACAAACCTCATAGGAAATCGGCCCGAAATGATGAGAAAAACTCAAATTATTCAACAGTAAATTTTGACGCTTCGGCAAACAAACGCGTGAAAAAAAAACGCAAAATTGGAGATAAAAAATTTAATTTTGGTTGGAATAATGAAGATGATACTTCTTATTCAAACATCGAAGGCATTGTAACTATTGCTAGCAATTATGATAAAAATAATACCCATGAAAAAAATAACACCTATGAAAAAAATACATATGACAAAAATAGCTATGAGAAAAACACAAAAAACTATACTCACAGTAAACAACCAATAGAAGAACTGCATTGGAGCCAAAAACCATTAAACGCAATGAAAGAACGCGATTGGAGAATCTTTAAAGAAGACTTTTCCATCTCAATGAAAGGTAGCAATTTGCCACATCCAATGCGTTCTTGGGAGGAATCTGGTTTGCCTCCAAGAATTTTAGCAACAGTAAAATCTGTGGGATATGTTGAACCATCACCTATTCAAAGAGCTTCTATTCCAATTTCCCTAATTGGTAGAGATGTTATTGGTATAGCAGAAACTGGTAGTGGCAAAACTGCTGCTTTTGTGCTACCATTATTATCTTATATCATGGAACTTCCTTCTTTATCATTAACATCACATTCAGATGCAAATTCATTGAAAAGTAAAAATTCCAATAGTGTTTATTCTAGTAATGGGCCTTATGCTATTATTTTAGCCCCAACTAGAGAACTTGCACAACAAATTGAAACTGAAACTCAAAAATTCGCTTCTCGGCTTGGATTTAATTGTGTTTCTATAGTTGGTGGTCACACAATTGAAGAACAAGTTCATAATTTAAGTGAAGGTGCTGAAATTGTTATTGCCACCCCTGGTCGTTTAGTAGATTGTCTTGAACGCAGAGTTCTTGTTCTATCACAATGTTGCTTTCTTGTAATGGATGAAGCTGACAGAATGATTGATATGGGATTTGAAGATTCTGTAACTAAAATCCTAAGTGCTTTACCTTCATCTACTACTCTTAAAAGAATTTATGCTGATGATACACTGTTAGATTCATCTAACTCATTTCTTACTAAAAATCGACAAACTATGATGTTTACTGCTACTATGCCTCCTACTATAGAAAGAATGACTCGTAAATATTTAACAAATCCTGGAACTGTAATTATTGGTAATGCTGGTCAAGCTGTAGATACCGTCGAGCAACAAGTTGAATTTATAAATGGCGAAGAAAGACGTAAAAAACGAATGCTGCAAATAATAAAATCTCACAAATATAAGCCTCCTATTATTGTATTTGTAAACATTAAAAGAAATTGTGATTCTGTTGCCCGAGAACTTTCTAGAAATGGTATTAAAACTGTCACTTTACATGGTGACAAATCTCAAGAGCAAAGAGAACGTGCTCTTGCATCTTTACGTCGTGGTGATGTCGATGTACTCGTTGCAACTGATTTAGCAGGCCGTGGTATTGATGTTCTAGATGTATCTTTAGTTTTGAATTTTAACATGGCTAAAAATATTGAATCCTACACTCATAGAATTGGAAGAACTGGTCGTGCTGGAAAATATGGTACTGCAATTACCTTTTTAGATAAATCAGATTCTGATACATTTTATGATTTACTACAAATGATAAATAAAAGTCCTTTAAGTCGTGCTCCAGATGAATTACGTCGACATGCGGCTTCACATAGCAAGCCTGGGAAAGCTTCTTTTGGAAGGGAGATAATAATGTAATAAGTTGTTTATTATAACTTTTTTTTTTGAAACAAAATAAAAAAAAAAAAACAACATAACATCCAGATGGCGTTATTTTTTTTTTTGATTTATATATATTTATACATATATATGTAACAACTTAATTTAAATGGTTAATGATTTCGTTAATGTTAATTTATTTTAAATCGTATGGACAATCTGCCTTAAAACGATGCATATTACTTTTTTTTAGTTTTTGTGCCAAGTTAAAAGGCTATATTAATTTTCATTCTTTAGTTTGATGAGCAAGTTGTATTCCACTTGAATTAGTGGAATCATTTTATTTCTTGTTTATCTTGGTTAGGTCTGATACAAATTTTAATTACTGTATAAGTGTTAAGTAAAACTATGTTTATATATATATATATATACAGGGTGGTTTTTTTTCTTATAGTGAAAAAAAATATATATATAAATTAACGAATAAAAAAAAAAAAAAAAATAATAATAAATTGTTATACAAAATTAAAATAAAAATGTTCATAGTCATAATATCAATTGCTTTTCCTTTCCCAAATTTGAATATATGTTTCTGCTAAAAATAACATCTCTTTGGGTATAGTATCTTTATATAAATCTTGAATTTGTATCCATTCATCCCGTGATTTATCCAGTAGTTGTATTTTCCAAATATGTGTAGATTCTGAAGTATCTAATTGAATTCCAGGATTTCGAGATTCGTGAACTATATTTGAAATTAAATCATAATAAATTGGTTTGTTATAATTATTTTCAATAGAATTTAAATAAGGAGACATATCAAGATTTTTTAAAGGGAATTCTACAATTGTGGGATTTTTCTCTAAAATATTCATAGCAGTCTTTGAAAATCTTTTAATTATAAATATTAAATAAGGTGGTAAATTATTTATTTTATATCTTTTCCTATCTCCTGCCAATTCTTGTACTTTATTACCATTATATTTTTCTAATAAAGTTATTAAAAGAACTTGTGGTATAGTTTGACCTTCATTATCTTGAAATATTGGTGCAGGTGGTAAATCTAATGTGAGAAATAAAAAAGGAACTTCTTTTTTAATAATTTTTTTATCTGTTTCAAATGTAAGTCTATCTTGTAATTTATTAATACTTGCATGAATATTTTGTGACTCTATTAATATTTTTCCTTGAAAAGTTTTTTGTATTATTGAAGAATGATATTTACTTTTAGAACCACCTAATGCCAAATGAAGATGATTTAAAAACCATGTGAAAAAATCTAAAAGATCAGCTTGTTCAGTAGATTTATATCTTCCTTCTGATGATAAATAAATTTGTTGTAATAATTCATGAGGAGATACATGGCCTTTAAAAGCTTTAGGATTCCATATTTTTCTAATTACAATACCAAATCTTTTAGAAATTTCTAATTGATTTAATCTATTATTTATTTCATTTAATAAAAAATAATTCCTTATTGGAGGTACGTGAGCTAATGCTTGTACAATAACATTTAAATAATCATTTTGATGTATATTATTCATACCAACGAACCCAGGATGATATGGAAGATGATCTAAATCATAAGAAACCTGTGGCTCTTTATCAATTTTTAAAACCTGCTCCTTTGTGTAAGTAGGATTAACAACATATTTTACATCATTTAGTGCAGTAGAATTAACTTCATAACTTTCAGGTAGCACATAAATTTTTAATGTATCAAAATTTAAAAAAACATGGTGATCTTCATCAACTGAATGAAAATATGCATAGGAAGATTTGCCTCTTCCTTGAAAATATTTACCACAAATTAAACAGGCGTAAACATTAACATTTGATAATGATATAGAACATAATTTTTCAAAATCGAAATCTAATCTTTTTCGACAAACAGTTTCTAAATACAATTCCGATGATTTTTCAGTATTATTTTTATTATTAGTAGAAATACTTTTATGTCTACTATCATTGTCACTTAATTCATCTGAAGAACTTTCCTCGGTATCACTAGATTCATTTTTAATGATTACTTTACTATCGAGTTTACTCCTTTTATGAGGTCTATCTTTACTCATTCTATATCAATTTAAACTTGATGTTTTATTTTGTTTTATTTTGTTTTTTTTATTTAATTTTATTTAAATTTATTCGCTTTTACTTCATCATTTTTTAATTATAATTTATTTTGATTTTAGTCAGCGTTTTGTTTTCAGTTTTCGTATTTACTACCCTGACTAAGAAACCAATAATATTTAAGTGAAATTTTTTTTTAAAAATTTCTTTTAAAAATTAAGGTTAATTTTGAAGATTTAAGTCAAACTTGTTTTTATAACAATTATTTAGCGTACATATTACTATATGTATTTTTACAAGACTAGGAATGTATTTTATGTTCCCCAAAATCAATTCCTATTTTCTGGTTTCAATTTTGCTTTTTGGTATAAAGTTGTATTAAATTTCAGTTTGCTATAATACTTATTATTGTATACTTTTAAAACGTTTTTCGTGGGAAATTATTTACATTTAGTCAGATAAAACATTTTGACAGTGGTTATTGGGCGCAGGAATTAATATTAATATAAGTTATATATTATATTAGATACATATTTAGAATTATAGTTTGTACTTGTTTTTATGGTTATTTTTATATAAAGTTGAATTATGTTAAATACATTTTTGGTTACCTCTTGCAAAGTATCTATGGATTATAATTTATTAAAAGCTAAAACTATAGTTTAATAGTTCGTTAAATGCATTTCTCAGCGAATTTAGGTATTAATTCGTTATTGAGAAAGTCAGGGCGTAAAAGTTGCAGTCTGTGTTGTACATTAATACGAAATCTGATCTTTAAGACCGCTTTATTACTAAACAGCCGATGAGTCATTGGGAAAGATGGAATTTATTTTGGGGAACATAAAACTTGTTTCTATACCTATGTTAAAATATTTGACTTTGTCAAACCTGGTTTGGGCCTATTTTAATTAAATATGTTTGAGTCAAACATATTTAATTACTTTCGAAATTATAAAAAAAAACAAAAAAAAAAACTTAAAATTAATTTATCATAAATTAATAATAATATTTTACAACAGATACCTCTTTTGTTAAAAGAGGTTCTTATATATATTATTCTATTAAAAAAAGATAGATATAATACAAATTTGGGTTTATTCGCGATATGTATTTATCATGTAAATATTTTATTTATTTTAGCTGAATCTTTAAGTTGATTCTTTTGTACCTGAGTTTTTACATTGTTTCGTTGGATAACGTAATAGATTAATATGTTTATTAAAGATTTCAACGTATATAATTTTTTATAGAAGTGATATGCTGGTAATTTAACTCCACTATGCACTACTGTTTTAATAGGTTTATATGTAAAATATACGATAAAAGATTAGGGGTATTTGGAAGGGCAATTTTTATTTATTTGGATAAATTAATTAAGAAATTCCGTATGAATTGGTGCCAAAATTATTTACAAGGAAGAATAATTAAACAATTGTTGAAAGATACAATTTGAAACTAGAAGCAAGATTATTTTTTTTTTTTTCTTTTTTTCTTTATCCAATACATAAAACAATCACTTTATCATTTAATGGCAATTATAATAATCTACTTAGTGTAGAACAATTTAAAGTATCTTATATGATTGTAAAATAATAAAAAAACCATCTACAATTGCTATAGCAATTGGTGTAATATGGTACTTTTTTTGTAAAGTAAAGAAGACGATAATTCATGCAAAGAAAACGTAAATAAATAAATAAAAGAATATAATATAACATTTTTAAATAAATTCATTTGTAGTTAATAATTTAGTAAAAATATAACAAATAATATGTAAGTGATTTTTTTTTTTTTTTTTTACTTTAAAAATTTCATTTTTTTTAACTTTTTAGGGCGCCAAGAAGACCTACTTCTAGTGGTGTTAAAGGACCGTAAGTTTTGAAGTATTATTTTTATTATTACACGCTGTAATCATTATAAGCATATAACCATTAACATTATTAGTAACTCTGCTTTAACAGAATTTTTACGGGTATGTATGTTGAGTTTTTTTTTTTTTATATATATATTTATTTAATTAATTGTTGAGCTAATTGTTTTTTTTTTATTTTTTATTTTTTTATTTTTTTTTTTTAAAAATATAGTCCCAAGGTATAAATGCAGCTGAAATTCAACAAAGAGCGGTTGAGCGAGAAGCAGCAGCTTTAAGAGAATCTCTTGACGGAGAAATTGAAGAAATTGAAGAAGAGATTGTTGATTCAGTTGTATCAGACTCTCTACTTGATTTAAACGCAGAGTCTTCAAGTAAAAATAAAAATAATAAAAAAAATAAAAATAAAAAAATTAAAAAGAGACCATTGGGATGCTCAGATGATGATGATGATGATGACGATGATGTTGATGATGCTCCATCTTTAACTGGGAGAAACTTTAGAGGTGGATTTGCGAAAGGTCCGAGGGCAAAACCAAATGCTGGTGCTATAGAAAAATGTGCGGAATGTGGAGCAAAATTTACAATAACAGTTTATTCTAGACAAGATCCTAATGGTTCAGGTGGTTATCTTTGTTATAAATGTGGAGCAAAATATTTAGCACAGGATAAAAAGAAAAAAGTTACACCAAAAGCCGTTCGAAAAAAGCGAAGAACTTATGCTAAAGCTCTTTTAGATAGAAAGGAAAGTTTGATTCCAAAGTTACAAGATATTTGTGTTAAAATAATTGCAAAGCATATTGATGATGTAGATGAATTGGGCGATCTAAGTTTAAGAAATATGCTTAAAGTTTCTCATATTGTCAGTAAAAATCGTGCACTTACACCCCAAACAGTTAAATTATTCTTGCAACCACAAATACGTCACTTAGAATTATGGGACTGTTCTGCTTTAGATGCAAATTCTTTAGAATCTATTGCTGCTTTTTGCCCCTATTTAGAAGAATTAACATTAAATATGTGTGGTCGTATAAATGATTCTGTTATTCGCTATTATGCATCACGATTAAAACATTTAAACAAATTTACTTGTTTGGGTCCTTTTTTAGTTAAAAATACTGCTTGGTGTGATTTTTTTAAACAAATTGGAAAAAACCTTAAATCATTTCATATATCTGATACTCATAGATATGATCCTTCTGTTTTAGAATCTATGGTTGAAAATTGTATTAAACTTACAGATGTATCAATTAGTAGATGTGATACCCTCACTAAAGATTCTTTAAACTTATTAGTATTTCTTGATAATCTTACTGAATTGGAAATAAGTTATCATGCAGATCAAAATCTAGTGGAAGACGAATTTATTGTTGATTTAATAAATAAGGTTGGACATCAGTTAATAAAATTAAATTTAGATGGTTGCACAAGTATTACTGATGCAGTATTGGTATCTATTAGAGAGCATTGTTCTAATTTAAGGAAAATCTCTTTTGAATGCTGTCAAGAACTTACTGATGATGGCTGTAATTTTTTATTTTTAGATTTAAAAACAAACGAAGGTTTGACTGATGTAAATTTCACTAGATGTGATAAAATTGGAGATGAAGGCGTATCTGCTTTATTAAAACATAGTGGACATACTTTACTATCGTTAAGATTAAATTCGCTGCATAATTTAACTATAGATGGTTCTCTTAATTTAATTGGCGAATACTGTTCTAGTTTAGAATATCTAGATTTGGGATTTGTTAGATCGGTTGATGATAAATTCGTGCTTTATATTTCGAATGCTTGTAAAAAGCTTCGTTTATTTGAAATTTACGGTGACAACTCTGTAACTAAATATATAAATGTACGAAGGGGAATAAGTTTGGTTGGAAGAGAAAGGGATTATTTGTAGTGATTAGCTAGTTGTTTTCTCTTATAACTGTTTATCATAACTATTATTATTTTCAATGCCACATGTGCGACAAATTGACTATAATTACACATGATTTCCTATACAGACAATATATTTTTTAAATACATACAACTACATACATTAATTAATTAGACATTTTAATTAAATTTCATAATTTTAAAAATTACTTATATTACAATATTTCTATGACGTTGAAGGATTCTTCGAAGCGTTTTCTATATGAAATGAAGTTTGAGAAGACTTATCATTAGGAATGCTGTTATTATGACCTTCAACTGAAGAGTTATTAGTATTATGGATAAGACTATCTAAATTTTTTAAAGGATCTTCACCTCTTGCTGCAGCAGCTTCATCTATAATACCTGGATGACCATTTTCTAATTTTAAACGTTTATTTGTTGTATTTACATCATAATCAGGAGCTATTTTTCGTTTATGCTGATTTTGTACAAAAAATTGGCCATTAACTTCACGATCTAAGAGAAGATATTCTTTCATTGAATCAGAATTTCCACATTCTAATAAGAATTCCATATACAAATGGGAAAGGTCCTTTAAAACACGAGGAGGAAGTCTAGCCTTTGTACGAATATCAAAATGTACGCCAGCTACTAAAGCACGTTTGTTTTCTAATTCTTCTTTATTATTTGGCATGATACCGAGTTCGAACCTTAAGTATTTAATCCAAAAATACGAACTGTCAAGATACCAGCTTGCAGTTGATTGAAATATTGATCTTGGTATTTTAGTATCTGCTTTAGTATGATACAAGAAATAAGCCATTTCTGCAGTAAGAGCGCCTTTTGTTGGAAGTCTGGTAACATCAGATTCAATAGCTGCTTTATAAACATTTGCAGCTTCATCTGGAGATTGTGTGACTCTATAAATAAAATTTGCTTTTTGAATGATTGCCTCTACTGATTCTGGAAGAGCTACAAGAATGGAGTCATATATGGAAAGAGCTATAGAAAGATCACCTTCAGTTTCTTCAAAGATTGCCCAATTAAATCTTATTGCTGGTCTACCTATAGGTACAAAAAGAGTACTTGCACGACGATAAATATTTTTTATTTCTTCTGGATTATAAGAATTATCATAAGATTGGTCAGTATTTGGTAGAGAAGATAACCAACGAATATAACGAAACCAAAATTCATCATAAAAAGCAGTTGGAACTAAACATCTTTCATATAAAAAACGAACTCTTTGAACATCGCCTTCAACTTCTTCAAAATCAAGATATTGTCTCCAATTGATTAACTGTTCTTCATCAAGTGGAGCTACATGAAAATAAGATCTTTTTATCTTTGCTTCAAAGGGCCAACGTCTTGTAACATTTGTTTGTGTTTGAGTGAAAATTTCCAAATGCCTTGTATGAATTTTTTGACGAACCAAAGTTTCAAGTTCTTCACCTTGAATATTTTCTGGTATTTCAGATTTTATAACTTGAAGAAGATCTGGAGTGATTAATTCATTAATAGGACGGGTTGCACCTAAAGTTGTATAATGTTCAAAATATTTTGAATATTGGTAAAGAGGAATACGAATAAGTCGATCGAGTAATTTTATTATATTATCTGGACGTTCTAAACGAGTTTCATATTCAATATATTTATCCCATATAGGATGAGACATAAAATCTGAGCCAACAGCATTTACAGCTCTTTCAAAATACGAGCGAATTTCATCTTCATCATGGTGAGTATCCATTTTAAAAGAACAATAAGTTGTCCATAAATCTACAGAATTTGAAATACTAGCAACAGCACGTTCATAAATGATATCAGCGGATTCACTTCCACTAATTGTAAATTCTAAATCAGCATATTTTGTCCAATAACCAAACAATAAAGGAAATCTTGCTAAAAATCTATCATATGCAGAACGCATTCTAAATAAAGCATTTGGATTTGAATGCTTATTAAGACCTCCTTCTTGGTTTTCCGAGGCTTGAATCAGTGATTCCCAGCCTTCAAAGTTATCTGGATCATTAATCTGCGAGTTAGCTATGCAAATGCATTTAAGTAATAATAAAATAAAAATAAATAAAAATAAATAAAAATAAATATAAATAACATTATACACAGCATAATATACAATCAATGCAAAGCCAAAGCAATTGAATAGTATACTTAATGTTGCATACAAAAATGCAGCGTTTGATAATGCTGCTTAGAAATTCACAGTATAAATTGTAAATTACAGCAATGTGAATTATAGAAAGATCGTTTATAGTACATTGTACGCAGTTATTACACATAGAACCCCTTTTGTTTGCATTTGTATATAAATAAATAAAAATAAATAATTAATTAAAGAAATAAAAATAAAAAAACTAAAATAAAATAATTAAAATAAAAAAAATAAATAATTAAACAAAATAATAAAAATAATAAAAATAAAAAAATAATAAAATTAATAAAAATAATAAAAATAAATAAAAATAATAAAAAAACTAAAATAAAATAATTAAAATAAAAAAAATAAATAATTAAAATAAATAATTAAAATAAATAATTAAACAAAATAATAAAAATAATAAAAATAATTAAAAAAAATAAAAAAACTAAAATAAAATAATTAAAATAAAAAAAATAAATAATTAAACAAAATAATAAAAATAATAAAAATAAAAAAATAATAAAATTAATAAAAATAATAAAAATAAATAAAAATAATAAAAAAACTAAAATAAAATAATTAAAATAAAAAAAATAAATAAAAAAAATAAATAATTAAAATAAATAATTAAACAAAATAATAAAAATAATAAAAATAATTAAAAAAAATAAATAAATAAAAATAAAAAAATAATAAAATTAATAAAAATAATTAAAATAAATAATTAAATAAAATAATAAAAACAAATAAAAATAAATAAAAATAAATAAAGATAATAAAAATAATAAAAATAATAAAAATAAATAAATAATTAAAGAAATAAAAATAAAAAAAACTAAAATAAAATAATTAAAATAAATAATTAAAATAAATAATTAAACAAAATAAAAAAATAATAAAAAATAATAAAAATGATAAAAATAAATATAAATAAATAAATAAATTAAAAAATTAAAATAAAATAATTAAAATAAAAAAAATAAATAATTAAAATAAAAAAACAAACAAAATAAAATAAAATAAAAAAATTAAAATAAAAAAAAAATAAAAAAATGAAAAAAGCCAAACTCAAAATTAAATTTTGCCCCTGTAGCAAAGTAAAGAAAAGAAAATAAACAGTAAAGCAAAGCAATAAATGCTATATAAAGGATTAAATTATAAAAATTCAAAAAACGACATACGGGAAAAATAAATAAATAAATAAATAAATAATAAACAAATCTATGCAAATAACTTATAATTAATATATGCAAGTAATATATGCAAGTAATATATGCAAGTAATACACAAAGCATATGCCCCCAGGTAGAAAAACAAAAACCTGATACAGAGAAACAAAGAAATAAAGAAACAAAGAAACAAAGACGATTTTGCATGCAAGGAAGGAAGGAAGGAAGACTAAGATTTCCATATAATAATGTCATACATTATTATTATTGACGCATATAAAGAATAGTATGCTTGTAATATTATTGCATAATAAACAACTGTGCAATGAACAAATTAGTGTATAAAATGACACTATAGTCCTCGAACATTCCACAGTATTCCTATATCATAATAATACCACGAATTACTATAAATTTCTATACTATAGTATACTCTATAAATTCCTATGCTATAGTATGCAATAAACATGCGCTATAATTTCTATAATACACTATAACCTCTATAATTTATTATATAAATAAACAAACCAAAACTAACATAAAATAACAAACAAAAAATACGCAATAATGAAATTCATGTTATACATTATTATGCATTATAATATTCAGCACATTTAGCAGCACATTTAGCAGCACATTTAGCAGCACATTTAGCAGCACATTTAGCAACGCTTACACAAACACATGCGTAAAAATATGCCAAAAAAAACATGCCAAAAAACAAGCCAAAAACGCTACACATGCCATAACGCCAAACATGCTATATAAATTAAACAAAAACCTACCACAGCTTCGTTAAGTTTGTTCCATACTGGATCCTGGGCATCGGATTTTACAGGATTTACAGTATTTACAGGATTTACAGGATTTATTCCATTTACGCCTACGCCTACGCCTACACCTACACCTACACCTACACCTACACCTGAGCCTCTAGCAACAGCTGATTTGGCCATCTTTTACTATATAATATACAAAAAAAGGCTTAATTTGTGAATTTTTAATTGTAGTTTTCTATACTATAAATTATAAATTTAAACGTTTTAATTTGATATTTCTAAATCATTTAGCAGGGTTAGGGTGGTTGCTGTGCAACCTTGAATTTTTCGTATTTTTCCGTAGGGACAGTCGCTATAGCGACTGTCCCTGTAGAAACACTTAAAAAAAAAAATTCAAATATTCACTTTGTACACTGTGCAAGGACATAATGAGTGACAATCAGATTAGTAGCAGTATTAATAAAGACAATAAAGAGTATAACGAGATTAAAGACAACAAACACAGGACGAAGGATAAGATTGTTGGGGATGTTGGAAAAAAACATAAAATTTTAGTACTTATATCAGGATCAGGAACCAATTTACAAGCTTTGATTGATGTTTTTTATGGAAAAACTAATAAGAATGTTGATAACACTTTAGATAGTGAAATATGCTTGGTGGTTGCATCTAAAAAAGAAGCATATGGATTACAAAGAGCAAAAAATTTTAATATTCCTACAAAAATACATGACTTAAAAAAATATTATGAAAATATTCCAATAGAGAATAAAAAAGAAAGAAAAGAAGCTAGAAAAAAATTTGATATTGAATTAGCACAAATTGTTATCAATGAATCACCAGATTTAATTGTTTGTGCTGGTTGGATGTTGATTTTAGGTAGTGAATTTTTAACTGAAATTGCAAAATATGATATTCCAATAATCAATTTACATCCTGCATTACCAGGTCAATTTGATGGAATTAACGCTATTGAAAGAGCATGGAAAGCTGCTCAAAGTGGTGAAATAAAGAAATCTGGTGTAATGGTTCATTATGTTATTAAAGAAGTTGATAGGGGTGAACCTATTATTGTAAAGGAGATTACTATTGGGGACTCTTCTTTGGAGGAGTATGAGGAGAGAGTACATTTGATAGAACATGAAGCGATAGTGGAGGGTACATTAGAAGCTTTAAGAAGACTAAACATGTAGTGACTATCGAGTAATACCAATTAATACAATACCCATCAATATAATGACCATGTTCCATGGTCATTATATTGATGATAGTTGGTTATTACACGATGGTCACTACATGTTTAGTCTTCTATTGTATATAGTTAATAAGAAAGAGATTGTTTTTTATAGCAATTTATCCGTAGTCATGACAACGGGAGTTTGTTGGATTTTTTTTATTATTTCTAATCTAACTACGTCATTTGAAGGAGGACCTTAAGATTTAGAGTGCAGACTGTTTAAATGGATACAGTGTAGGTTATTTGGAATAATGTGTAGATTAGATTGTTTGGAATAATGTGTAGATTAGATTGTTTGGAATAATGTGTAGATTAGATTATTTGAAATAATGTGTAGATTAGATTATTTGAAATAATATGTAGATATGTTTATTGTGTAGTGTATAAAACAAAGAGCGACCATCGCGATGGTCGCAATCGTAAAATATATTTCTAATCAAAAACTATAAAATTGAGTGTCATTTATATTAATAATCAACTTATCATTTATCAAGATTAGAAATAATATCAAAGGTTATATCTGATTTGAAATTGAACTGTATTGGGTTAGATTGGATTATTAATTAGCATTTCAAACAGCATTTGAAATAGCATTTGCAATAGCATTTGCAATAGCATTTGCAATAGCATTTGCAATGGCATTCGAAATAGTATTGGCAGCAAGTTGGCATTAGACTCCGCATCAAATTTAGCATTAAAAAAAAACCTCTTTAGCATTAGTCATTCAATTTTGTTTGTTTTGTTTGTTTTTGTTTGTTTACTAAATGCTTTTTTGTAGAATATATAAAGACCTCTTTCTGCTCTTTTTAGAGTTTCTGTAGACAGTAAACGAATAGTGTAGAAATTCATAGTATGTATTATATTGTAATATCTATAGTATAGCATAGTATAGCATAGTATAGCATAGTATAGCATAGTATAACATAGTATAACATAGTATAACATAGTATAACATAGTATAACATAGTATAACATAGTATAGCATAGTATAACATAGTATAACATTACAACATATACATAACACTTCAATATAAACATGAAAGACCTCCTTAGGGAATCGTTTGTTGGAACATTAATTCGACTTTTCAGTGGAAATCGACTTTTGAAATACAACGATGAACTCAGTTTCTGTGAATCATTTGAAGAAACAACCGATGATGAAGGAAAAAAGATTAAATTGGTGTCTTGGTATGGTGATAATGACCCAGATAATCCACACAATTGGTCTAACTTTAAAAAAATATTCATAATGTTCCAAATATGTTTATTAACATTTTCAATCTATATTGGATCATCCATTTATACACCAGGAGTATTCCAAGTTATGGATGAATTTCATGTAGGAAGAGTTGTTGCTGAATTACCACTTTCTTTATTTGTAATGGGTTATGGTATTGGTCCAATGTTATTTTCACCATTATCAGAAGATCCAAAAATTGGTAGAAATGGCATTTATATTTATACTCTAATCTTATTTGTAATAATGCAAATACCAACTGCTTTAGTTAAAAATATTGCTGGTCTTTGTATACTTCGTTTTATATCCGGTATACTTTCTTCTCCTGTTTTAGCAAATGGTGTAGCAACTTTTGGCGATATGATTGAACCAATAAATCTCCCATATGCTATGCCATTGTGGGCAATATCTGCTGTAATGGGCCCACCTTTAGGCCCCTTCTTAGGTAGTGTAATGACACAAGTTTTAAATTGGCGTTGGACTTCCTGGATGTTAATGTTTTTAACAGGTTTAAGTTTATCCTCTTTAATTTTCTTTCTTCCTGAAACTTTAGCCGAAAAAATCCTTTATTCTCGTTCTTTACGTCTCCAAAAGTTATATCTCTCCAACTCTACCAAAACTTCCCTAGGAGAATGTAAGTATGCCAATAGCAATACTAATATCAAAAATACTAACAATAGCAACAAATCAATATCAATAAATTCAACTTCAGATGTAAGCTCTGTAAGTCACATACAATCACAAACAAATTTAAAATTCACAACTAAAGGAATTATCGAATATGAAAAACAATCCAAAAAAGAAATCATTTTCAACATTTTAGTAAAACCTTTTATAATAAGTTTTAAAGAACCAGCCATCTTATCTTTAAATTCTTACACTGCCCTAATGTATGCTATACTTTATCTATGGTTTGAATCTTTTCCAATAGTATTTCTAGACATGTATAAATTCAACCTAATAGAGTTTGGATTATCATTTTTAGGTGTCCTTGTAGGAGGATTGATCGGACTTGTAATATATGAATATTTCATTATACATAAACAAGTTATTCCTCATATGAAGTCTGTTTTTGGTATTAATACTAATAATGATAACAAAGACATGGAAAAAGGAAACGAAAAAACAGAATTTAAACCAGAAAAATTCATGAAAATCGCTATATTCATAGCTCCATTTCTTCCAATAACAATCTTTTTCTTTGCCTGGACAGCAACTAAATCAATACATTGGATCGTACCAATTATAGCATTCACTTTTTATTTCATACCATTGTTTATGTTATTCCAACTCATCTTTTTATACTTAGGTGCTTCTTATCCAAGGTTTCTTGCTTCAGTTTTCGCTGGAAATGATTTGTTTAGATCATGTTTTGCTGCTGCCTTCCCTCTATTTGCTCATCCTTTATATATAAATTTAGGTCCAAAAAATTTCCCTGTTGCTTGGGGTTCAACAATATTAGCTTGCATTTCTTTATTAATGGTTCCAATACCAATTTTTCTTTTTATATATGGCAAAAGATTGCGAGGAAATTCTTCATACGCTAATTAGGTTTCATTTGTTTAAAGATTCACCACAGCTCATCAAAATTTCGTTTAGCTCATTTTATGTATATTTATAGCCGATTTAAATCTAATTAAACTCGATTTAAGTTCGATCTTTGTCCAATTAAACGTGAATTAAATCCCAATCCAAACTTGCGTGGTGGTTCGTTAAAGTAAACTTAAATTACCTTTATCGTTTATTTGTTTAGTTTAGTTCATTGTTTGTTTATTTTTTTTGTTTTAGTTTAAGGTGGTTTAGAGAGGTTTAGATATAACTTTTAATATATTAATAATATTTGTAGTTATTATAGTAATAACCAATGTTTTATTACTAATAATGTTCGATATCTTAGTAATAACTGGCTTTTTATTAGTAAAATACAATATAAAAACATCCTCTATACAATAATATTGTAAAATGCAGTTCAATAAAATAAATATATCAAAAATAACATAAAATACGCCTAAAATAATATTATAAACAATAATAAAAACTAACAAGCAATAATATAGAAAGAACTATTCCAAAGTCATAAATTCCATAGTTTCATCAAATAAATTAACAAAAATTAATAAAAACATAATCAGAAACATAGACACGAAAAAAAAAAAAAAATACAGACATAAACTACCATAAAATAAATTTAACGCTTATTTGAATTTATCCGAGATTTCCAATTATTAATCGTTTCTTTGAGTAATAATGCCATCTTTTCTTAATTATCTTCTTATATATTCTTATGCATCTTTTTATGTTATCCTTTTTATTCTTCGCTTGTATTATCCCTTTGTCCTCTTTATTCTCCATATATTACACCCGCATTATACCCGCTTTATAAACATTCCAAGATTATCCAATCATAGTTAGCGTCCTTTTGAAGTTCCTACTTTTTAATAAATATGTACATCGTTATTTGATTCAACTTTTCTATATTTCTTTTAGTTTCATTCATTCATTATTACCGTTAAAAAAATAACCTAAAGTTAAGTATCACTTCTTCCTGTCTATATACTTTCCATTGCAAGTTTATGTTCTTGTAATATTTTTTCACTTTCCCTATCCATTTTTATTTCTTTCCTTATCTTCTCTCGAGCATTATCTAGAAACCCTTCTTTATTATTCTTCATATCTTGATTGGTGTATAAATAGTTATCGCTACCTTGCTTGTCTTTTTTATCAACTTCAAAGTTTTTATAAATGTGTTCTTCATCATCAGTTATCTTTTCTATTCCTTTATTATTGATTGTCTTTTCTATTTCTTTATTATTTATTGTCTTTCCTATTTCTTTATCTTTGTTGTTCTTATTTAGGGAATTACCAAAACTTTCCTTCATATCTTGATTGTGGAATAAAGAATTATCGCTGTCATATTTGCCATTTTTATCAACTTCAAAGTCTTTATAAAATTGTTTCTCATCATTATTTGTCCTTTCTTTTTCTTTATCCTTGTTGTTATTATTTGGAGAATTGCCAAAATTTTTCCTAATCTTTTGATTGAGATAAGAATCTCTACCATACTGGATATTTTCATTTATATCTACTTCAACATTGCCATTTATATTTTTTTCACTATTTAATACCTTTTCTATTTGGTTGTTCCTTTTAAATTTGTCTGAGAACTGTTCTTTTAAGTTTGTTGGGGTATTGTCTGAATCTACTTTATACCCATTGTTTTTTTTTAGACGATTATTAATTAAATCATCTATGTCATTATTCATTATATACTCATAATCAAGAGTATCTTTAAAACTATCCTTTGCATCTTGACTTTGATCAGCATAAATAAAATTATCAACAGCTATATCAAATTTAGATTTTGATTCACGATTATTTATTTTATTAATTTGATCATTCATATTTTTCTTTATTGTATCTTTTTTATTAATATTGTTAAGAAAATTTAAATAATCTTCAGTGCTTTCCTCTGGAACGTCCTTAATACCTTTGTTAGAATTCCATTCGTTTTTATTGTTAGTAGATTCTTCAAAATCATCTACCTGGTAAACATCTTCCTTTGTAATTTTTCTATTTTGATGCATCAAATTATTAGAAGGCGGATATGATGAAGGTGGTTTTGGATAGTCGGGAGGATCACCACCAAGTGCCAATCTTGCCTGTGTACGAACATAATCTCGTCTGGCAGCTTCCTCATCGTATACACTGTTTTGATTAGTATCTTCAGTAATATCCTTGTTTAGCATCAAATTAACATCTTGATTTGTGGAAGGTTCATCTGAAGAAATAACTGTAATAGAAAGAAATTTTTGATATATATTAACAAGTTTGCAAATTGAATCCTTGTTAAAACCTTGCCATGAAGAAAATGCTTCGGCATCAGATGAACATGCTATCGTATTAAAAGTTTCCCATAAAAGTGCCTCTATATCAGTACCTCGATCCCGCATAAAACTTTTAATCCTACTTGAAGAACCTAATGTACGTGTAAATATTTTACGTTCGACAGGTTTGCCTTCAGGGTTACTTTTTGTATCTAAATAATCTACAAAAAGATAACTTTCGCGGTTTAAAATATAATCCATTGGATCGATTTTTCGAGAAATAAAGTGAATAAACGAAATATCTGGTACAAAAGTAGATTTTAATTTACTGTGGGAGCCAAAATTTTCATCTTGATCATTATATGAATTCTTTTGATTTGAATTATAAACAGAAGAGGGATCATATGATGGATTATTTTTATCATCTGATTTACCTTCATATGGAGAACGCGGGGCAGTGAAATAAGTATAATCTTGATGAGGATCAGCATTTCCATCAGCAGTAAATACAAAACCTTTATCAGAAATATTATAACCTAATGGGCATAAACTATTTCCAACTAAATAGAAAGACTCATTAAGAGCTAATGCAGCTGGAATATAAGTATCCTTGCCAGCATCTGAATTGTCGGTAAAACCTTGTGATAACAAAGGATAATAAAAATCTTTACCATATATGTTGTAATAAATAGATAATAAAAGAGATTTTAAATGAGTACGTTTATTAATCATTAATTGACCACTTTCGGTTGAAAATTCTGGTATTGAAATTTTTTCTTCAGAAAAAGAAGAATCTGTTGACTTTGATTTTGATTTTAATTTTGAAGAATAATGTTTTGACCTTTTGTGGAAATCATTTCCAGATTTTTTCAAATATGCTGGAAGTTGAATATCAGCAATTTGATAATAAGAAGAATGGGTAGTACTTAACCATAAATCTGGCCAAAGAATTAAACCAAAAGTTGTGAATGGGTCTGAATTGAATAAATTATCCACATTTAAAGTAGGAATTGTTTTTAAAGAAAGAAATAAAACAGATTGGAAAGAAGAAGCTAAAATTGCAAAAGGAGCAAGTAAACTTTCTGTTGATAGTAAATCATCCATAAAAGGTTCTAAATTTCTATAACCCAAGACTTGTGGTAAAATGATACAAGTTGCATTTAATGTAGATAAAATATTATCACAAATATTTTCATCATAAAAATCTATATTTGGAATAACAATTTCAATAGGTAATAAGGCACCTCTATTTCTTAAAATACGTGAAATAATTATTAAAGCAGGATAATCATTTTCTGAAAGCATTGTCATTACAATACCGTTACCATTATATAAAGCCTCAGGAAATTCAGAGTCTATATTTGAAATATAAACTGAATGTTGTTTTTTTAAAACTGTTTTTTGAACTTCAGATATTAAAAGCCAATCATCAACCGAATGTCCATTAAACTGATAATTTGTTTTTGCATCACCACGAGGATATGTTGATAAAGATTCTATACTTGGGGCACATCTTTTTAACATATAAAATAAATCATCATAAAACGATCTAAATAAAAGTGGTGATGGAGAATTAAATGAGATTTTTAAATCAACATCTATATTTTCTTTATTCTTATTATTTTTGTGATTTTTCTTATTTCTATTTTCATATGAACTAAATTCTTTTAGGATTTCAGAATTTTCAGAATTATCCAAGCCTTTTAGTCTTTCTAAAATTTCCAAATTATCTTCATCAATCATCTCCTTCAAATCAAAGGAAGATGCTTGTAAAAATTTTAAGTCCTTTATTTGAATTTTACCCTTTGGTATTAAAAAATAAGGTTCTGCCAGTTCTCCCGAACCTTGATAATATAATCTTGAAGGTAGATAAGATAAATTTTTATCATTCTCAATGGAATAGTGATCTCTACTAAAAAATAAAGACTTTACTATTATGAAAATTAAAAAAAGACCTAAAACTCCATAAAATAAAAATCTTATCTTCATCAACGAATGTGAATTCCTGCGTTTTCTACAAGACCCTTTGTAAACCGGTAATTCATTCATGATGAGGATCAATCTAGTATCTTGTGACCAATTAATTAGTAACTATAGCAATTATATTACCAAATTTCTAGAGTTATATTAAAATATTTGTAATATAGTATCGTGGGATTGTTATTTTCGATTATTATTTTCGAATAATTTTTCAATTAATAATATTTCTAATTGAATTATTTTATAAAAATATTCAATTTAAATTTTATACTAGAGCTATTTTTAGAGTTAAAATTTAACTATTTTATTGAATTAAGTAAATTAAATTTTAATATGCATTTGTAGCTGGCTATCAACTGAAGCTAATCACTCACCTCCTAGTAACAAGCCAATAGCACCGAGCGAAATCTATTTAGAAACGACCTAGTGGTAGAAATAAAGACGTAAAAAAAGAAGATGAAGACTGACAACAAAAATAAATACCTATTAGCCAAAAAGAAGGAAAAAAAAAAAAAAAGAGATTGAAATTGTAAAAAAATGAAGTTAAAAGTGAAAATAAAATAAAAATAAAAATAAAAATAAATTAAAATAAAATACGATGAGAAAGGTAAAACTCTTTACCCGGCTTGTGATTCTGTGGTATTTTTTACGTATATGGTATACTATATTTTGTTTTCTAAATAGCACTCATAGTGTAGTGAATATCATTATCATAGTAATTGAATAGTTTGTGTTATTTATATAAGTAATTTTAATTATTCAATGGTTTTGTGTATTATGTATATAAATAATTTTAATTATTTTATTAATATGTGTAAAATTTTGTAGTAAAGAAAATTTATTATTTTTTCTACAATTATACAAAAAACTATTAAAAAGTGTTAAAAAATGTACAAAAAAAAAAGCTTAAAATTGTTCACATGAGAATATAAATTTACAGTTTTGCAAAAAATATTATTTTAAATTATATAACTATAATATTCATTGATAGTATACATTTCAAAAAAGTTGATTGTGTCAAAAATCATATGAAGGTACAGTATATAATACGTAACTAAGATACTTACGCCGCATCACCATGGTAACAATTGAAAAAGTTTACAGAGGACTTACAGGATTATAGAATTGCAATCTGTGGTATGGTATATACTTATGTACTTATTTATTTATTTGTTTGTTTATTTACTTATTTATTTATTTGTTTATTTGTTTATTTATTTATTTGTTTATTTATTTATTTGTTTATTTACTTATTTACTTATTTATTTACTTATGTATTTATTAATTACTTTATTTAATTGCCAATAGAATCACGTAATACGGGTATTTACAATTTACTATTGTATGTATTAAAAAACGACTATAATTGGAGTTTATATATAGATGTAATGCAGAAGGTAGTATTTATATCAACGCAAGTATGTTAAATAACAAATACGCTTTACTAAAATAGAATTCAAAGTAAACGAATAAATGAATAAATGAAAAAATGAAAAAATGAATAAATGAATAAATGAATAAATAAAAATAAAAATAAAAATAAAAATAAAAATAAAAATAAAAATCAAATAAAATTAAAAGAAATCAAATTAAAAAAATACTAAACACAATTCACATAAAAATAAAAAATAAATTACTCTTCAAATTACACTTTAATTACACTTTAATTCACTTGACACTTTAAATTAAATATAAATTTAAGTAAATAACTCTAATCCATAACATTAATATAAAACATGGTATCTACCTGAATGATTCAATCTGAATCACATCATTCGTAATTTGTTACGTAGACAAATACTAAACCGAATCACCACAGTAACTAATACAAATTAATAATGAACCCTATAAATATTGCTCGTTTTGTATAGAGTTCTTATCAGTGATTCGAATGATTCATTAACCTGCGAACGACTTCCATTTGGGTGATGATGTTCTTGTCTTGGTTAAGTTTTTTTTTTTTTCAGTAATTTTATAATGTAAGCACTTTTATATTTTTTACAATATTTATTTATGTTTAATATTTATAGTTTTTGCAAAACTTAAAACTTGTAGTTAGTGTTTGTAAATATTTTTATCAATTTTAATAATAACTTTAATAATATTAGTCGCTATTTTTATTGGCTATTCATAGCGCTAACGGTTCTTATCTATAAATCGTCTCGACCGGTTTGGTCTTCTGATCTTCAATGTTATTATGTTCGTTTAATTTAAATATTTTATTATTTTGATATTGATATTTTATTTTATAATTAATATACACAGTAGAATTAATATTTCTACTATTGGCTTAGCGTTTGAATTATATAGGTGATTAAGTTACCAAGATATTTAATTTATAATTTAATTTATAATTGAACCAGATACCAGAATATCGAATTTATAAATTATACCATACAAAATAACCTATATATACCAACATATACCAACATATACCAATATATACAAATATACATACAAAGTACATACAAATATACATACATATAATTAAAAACATACACATATACGTAAACAAACAAACGTATAATTATGTAAATAAATCATGTATTCCTCTATTAGAAATCCTCTTACAGGTGTCGAAGTTGCCCTTTCATATAATTCTAATTCATTTTCGAATTCTCCATTGTCATCAAACAGGACAAATTCTGTTAGAGAAACTACCGCCGAATTGGCAGACAAAGCCCTTGATGAAGTTGCCTATTCTCAAGATGATTCTTATTCCTTAGAAGAAGAATATTTAATCAATAAAACAAAAAAAGATCCAATTTTATTAGATTCACAAACAAAAAATTCACTTTCTTTTCCAAAAAATTCTGTCCCTTTAAGAAATTCTTCTGATAAAAATTTTAATTTATCAAATCAAAATTCACTCTCTTTTAATACTGACAAATCTCATCTTTCTTCATTACTAAAACAATCCAAACCAAATCTTTCTATGACTTTTAACAATCAATCAGATGATCAAATTAAGAATTTGAATAATATTAAAATTCCTGATAAAATTTTAAACACAAGCACCCTAAAAAAATCTTCAAATCAATACAAAATTGATACCAAATTTCAAAATTCAGTGAAAAGTTCATCATCTTCTTCTTCTAACGCCACACTACATTTACCTACCGAACAATCTCCTTTACTAAGTAATAACAATAACCCCCCTGTCAATAATACTCTTAATAATTATTCTGCAAATAATTTTAATAACAACCCCCCTGTGGAAAGTACTCATAATTATTCTGCAAATAACTTTAACAACAATTTTACAAATCAAACTCAATATGTAGAACTTGGTTCTTCACCTCCTCATTTATCAAATAAATTAAACCCTTTAAGATTTTTCAATAAATTTTCATTCAAATCAAAAAAATCTGTCGATTCTCCTTCAAATCAAAACATATTTAATAGTTCAAATCCATTTGATTCTCAAAATAACAATGAAAATAAATCTGTTTTGTTAAAAAAAATTATTTATGATCCAATAAAATATATACCGTCAGTAATATTAGGTCTCTTGTTAAATATTTTAGATGGTTTATCATATGGTATGATCTTATTCCCATTAGGTACTCCCTTATTTGCAGATTTAGGTCCTGTAGGTCTTTCTATGTTTTATGTATCTTGTATTGTTTCACAATTAGTTTATTCATTAGGAGGAAGTGTTTTTAAAGCTGGAATAGGCTCAGAAATGATAGAAGTAGTCCCTTTTTTCCATTCAATGGCCTTCTCTATAATGGATAAAGCTGGTAAAGGTAATCCAGATGAACATGCTCATGAAATTATTGCAACAACTGTTGCTTCTTATGCCTTTTCATCAATTATTACTGGAATGGTTTTTTTCCTTTTAGGTTATGCAAGATTAGGCTCCTTAATTGGATTCTTCCCTAGGCATATTCTTGTTGGTTGTATCGGTGGTGTAGGTTATTTCTTAACCGCCACTGGAATAGAAGTATCTGCTAGACTTCCAGGAAATTTGGAATATAATTGGTCTACTTTAATAGCTTTATTTCAATTAGATACTCTGCTTTTATGGATAATTCCTTTTTCTTTGGCTATTTTACTTATGTTCATAGAATCTCGCTTTCATCATCCATTAATTGTACCTGCCTATTTTATAATCATATTTTTCATTTTCCATTTAGTTATAGCTTTAATCCCTTCGCTTTCTCTTCCTTTGGCTCGTGAAAATGGTTGGGTATTTTATGTACCAACTTCTTCTCAAACTCCCTGGTGGTCTTTTTATAAACTTTATGATTTTAATGCGGTAAACTGGTCAGCTTTCTTTTCTACTATACCTGCCATGTTTGCTCTTACATTCTTTGGAATTCTACATGTCCCCATTAATGTACCAGCACTTGCAGTATCTATAGGATATGATAATATAAATGTCGATCGTGAATTAATTGCTCATGGAGTATCAAATGCACTTTCAGGCTTATTAGGAAGTATTCAAAATTATCTTGTATATACAAATAGTGTTCTTTTCATAAGATCTGGTGCAGACTCCCGTTTAGCTGGAGTAATGCTTGCCATTGGAACTTTCTTAGTCATGATCCTAGGTTCAGTAGTAATAAATTATATTCCAGTAATGGTTGTTGGTGCTCTCATCTTTTTACTTGGTTTTGAACTTCTCAAAGAAGCTCTTTATGACACTTATGGACGTTTAAATAGACTTGAATATTACACTATTATTGTAATTATATTAATAATGGGAATATTTGACTTCGTTTATGGAATATTAGCTGGAATTATATTAGCATGTGTTTCCTTTGTTGTTCAAACTTCTCGAAAATCTGCAATTCGTGCTACTTATACTGGTGTTCAACTTCATTCAACTGTTCGTCGTCATATTTTACAACAAAGATTTTTAAAACATGTTGGAAAACAAACATATGTTATCCAACTTGCTGGTTTTTTATTTTTTGGTACCATTGTTTCATTAGAGAAACACATAAGAGATTTATTAAAAGAGAATAATTTTGCTAATTTACCTATTCGTAATTTGATTATGGATATGTCTAATGTACGTGGTTTGGATTACTCAGCTGCTGAAGCGTTTTTACGAATGAAGCGTTTATTGGATATTCGAGGAGTAACCTTAATACTCTGTGGAGTTTCAGCTCATTCAGATGTTGGCAAAGGTCTTATAGCTGTTGATTTATGGGAAGACGATAAAAATGAACAAACTTGTCATGTTTGTCATGATCTTAATTCTTCTTTAGAATGGAGTGAAAATGAATTATTGACAGAAATATATCGTCAAAGGGAAATTTCCCGTACTAAATTAAGTATTGTCCATAATAGACAAAAAAATGATAATAATAATGCTCATTTGGAACCCCAACAGCATAATCAATTATTAGAAAATGAAGAAATCCAAAAAAATGCATCTATTTCATCCTTAAACCCTCACAAATCAGATAATAACCAAAAAGGTGAAGTTCAGATTTTCCATCCGGAAGATAAAAATACATTAGTTTCCTCCCATGTATCATCATCATTACTTTCTTCTTCTTCTGTATCAGCACAAAAGCCATTTTTGTCTGATATCGACTCAAGTGGTATTCCTGCTAGAACCCCTGGTACGACATCGGCTACTGCTGCTGCCATGTCAGCTTTGGGATTTACATCTATGAGTATAGGTGCAGGCACTCCTACTTCTAAATTTGCATGGGCTTCATTTGATCACTTATCATCTTCTCCTCGTCGTATGCAAGTACAACAGGCGGTAAATCAAACAATGAAGGAAACTCCAAAACATTTGAAATTACCAAATTCACATACCAATGAACTATCACATAATTTAGAATCAAGTCAGGCTTTAATGCTTTTAATGCAATGCTTTTATGATATTAGTTTTAAAGGAGAGGAATTTTGGAAAAGTATTGCTCCTTTTTTCTCCAAGGAAGAATATAAAGCTGGATACATTTTATATAGAGCTGGTGAACCTGCAGAAGCTTTTTATGTAATTGAAAAAGGAATTTTAAGAGTAGATTATAATTTAGAACAAGAAGGCATTCAAAGACTATCTGAGTCTATTCTTGCAGGAACAACATGCGGTGAATTACCATTTTTCGGGGAAACTCCTCGAACTGCAAGTGTAGCCGCTGAAAGAGATACAGTTGTATGGAAATTAGATAAAGCCTCTTGGAGAGAACTTCAAAAAAATCCAGAAGCCGCAGAAGAATTATTAGAATGTGCTTTAAGGTTAACATCTGAAAGAATGAATACGATGTTTGGATTTGCTATGGCAAATGCAGGTTACAATACATCTTAATTTATTTTTATAATAATAATTTTTCGTTTGTTTTTGCTTTGGAATTTAAATTAAAAATTTGAAACTTTATTTTTGCTTTATTTCTATTTTTATTTTTTTTTATCTTGTATTTATTTTTGTCTTGTATTTATTTATTTACTGAATTTATTTATCAGATGTATATAGCAAATGTATTTATCAGATGTATATAGCAAATGTATTTATTAGATACTTATCATTGTATGTCTATATAAAAAAATAAAAAAATAAATAAAAAAATAAATAAAAAAATAAATAAAAAAATAAATAAATAATATATATATATACGTGTATGTATATATATATAAATGAAAGAAAACGGACACAGAACGATCCTATAATAATGACTCGATGACTGAAACGCAGGAGAATGTTAAAATGTTATTAATAAATTATTTATAACGGGAAATGTTACAACTATTATAATTGTTATTCAAATAAAATATATTGTAATATGTTAATTTCTTATTCGATTGTATATTTAATCGTTATTTGATTATTGATTATTGAATATTTATCATTGATTAGACTTATTTATTCATTTTTATATATGCTCGATAGGTTCTTCTTGTAATAAATCCGGATTGTCCTTGTGAACGTAAAACCAAAGGATACGTTTTTCAACTACGCCATTAAATAATAAAGTTCCATATACTAATAAAACGAAGCCAATAAGTTGTAAATATTTAAAACTTTCCCAACCTAAAATAAGAGAAACTAACCAAATACCAATTGTTCGACAAGTATCAATTTGAGAACGAGTAGAAGCAGATACAGTACGAGTTACTGATAAGCCAAAAAAATTAAAAGCAGCAATAGATATCATAATTGCAATAGAAGAAATAATTAAATTCGAAGAAGAAGATAATTCATTAAAACCAGTAACAATATCAAAATATGAACCATAATCAGTTGGTTTTCCATTTAGATAATTCTTACGAGCCTTTAAACCAATTGTAGGATATGTTATTAATATCAAAACTATAGTTAAAAAAGTTCCAAATATACCTTCATAAGCAACAGCATGAATGGGTTCTAAAGCATAATTTTCTAAAATATGTTCTTCTGTAACAAATTGGGTAGCAGTAGCAATTTGACCAAAAGCAACTAAAGAAACACCAATGATACCTTGTCCTAAAGTATATCTAGAAGGAGAATCACCATTTATAATATTATTATCAACAGTTGATAATGCATTAGAAAGACCAACAATAAAAACACCAGCAAGAACTAAAAAAAGAGCAAACCATTGATAAGCAAAAAGTTCACGTTTAAGAAATAAAACTGAAAAAATTCCTACAAAGAGAACTAATGCACCTCTTGTCATTTGATATATAGAAACTGGAATAAACAGTAATCCAGTTTGCATAACAGTTGTACCAATGATATCACAAAATGCTGGAATAGACATCCATAAAATATTTTTACCTTCAAGTTCTGGAACTTCAGATATGGTTGTATGTCTAGTTTCTGATGTGAGTAAAGGTACAGTCAAAATTCCATCATCACTTTCAGCATCTTCCTCATTTGGGATTTCGTCAATATTATTATATAATAAAGAAGAATTCTCAATATTATTACTATTACTAATAGTATTCTTATTTTTACTACTATATTTTTTATAAACAACTTTTATTCTTTTAATAAATAAATGTAAACCAATAAAAGCAAAACAAGCAGCCTCTGCTAAAAACATTTGTAAAGACTGAATCACAGGTTGTTCAAAATATTTTTTTTTTTGTGGATCAGCACTTTCGCAATTGTCAACACATTGCTGGTCTTGAAATCTAAAATGTCAGTATTTAAATATTAGTGTTTTATTTTATTTTATTTAATATTATAATTTTAACTTTTTGATGTAAAATCATTTTAAATTTCATCTAAATTTTAACTTACTTTGTCAATAAAGAATTCGAACATCCTGTTACTAACATTCCAACTATTAGTATTGGAATCTGGAAATTATAATGAAATCATAAAATTAAGTCAGTATTTCAGTAATTTTTCATATAATCTTTAACAACTTATTTAACCGTACCACTAATGTTTTGAAATTCTCCATTTTATTATATTTTATTTTTATAATACTTTATAATATTTTAAATTAAATTTAAATAAAATATATAAAATAAATAAAATAAATAAAATAAAAAAATATTCTCTATTATTTGTGTATTTTCACTTTTCTACAAAATATTAATTAAATTATTAATTAAAATACTAATTAAAATACTAATTTAAAATAATTTATTAGTGTTTAAATAAATACATACTTAATTTACAAATTTAATAAAAGCTTAAACATAATAATAATAATAATAATAACAATAACAACAATAAAAATAATAATAATACATAATAAATAAATAATTGATAATAAATCCCTTTGTGCATTTTCCAAATATATTTAAACTCTTTGTTCTAATCTTATAATTTATGCACAAATTATCTTGAATTACAAAAACAAAAACAAAAACAAAAACTAATATATATTATATTTTATTTTGAATTTTTTTTTTCTTTAATATATCTATTATTCTTATTGAATTCTCTATTTATTCTAACATCTTTTCCAATTTAAACCTTTTTTCCTGTATTCATTATTCCAATTAAAAATAAAATCAAATATGCATTATTCATGATTCTAATTAAATTTTTTTAGCTGAATGTGTGGTTTTTTTTTTTTTTTTGCCGCTGGTTGAATCTAGAAAGAAAATATAAAAGTGCCATGGAAACGGCGTATAGATCTAATTTATATTTTGTTGTCTAGATGATTAAGTATTATACGCATTTTATAATAATACGATTTATCTGTTCGGATAAGTTCGTAAATCGTATAAAAAATAATAATGTAAATAATATATAATTTTAAATTAATATATATATTTTTAATAAAATAAAATAAATATTTATAAATAAGTAGATGATAACTAATAGTCGTATATAAAAGTATATAGCTTATTTTAATGTATCTTTTTCAAGGGACCAACCTAAATCTAGCCGTTATGACAACGAAATATTGCTATTTTAAAAACATCTAGCTAGAATTATAAATTTGAAGAATGTTTTTTTTTTTTTTTTTTTTTTGTCTAAATTTATAAATAAATTATTATAAAAATTTATACGATCAAAAATCTTTTTGTATAATTTTTTTTTTTTAATTTCACTGCCATAAAAATATTGTTTTAATCTTAATTTTTAATTTATTAATAACGGCTGTTTCTTAACTATACTCTTCAAATAAATAAGGAGTTTTATAGATACAAAATAGAAAAAACATATTAAGCATATTTTTTACTTAATATTATTAAATCTTTTTAAATAATAAATAATTAATTGTAGACATTTTTTTGATTTTTCCCCTTTTTTTTTTTTTTTGAAATTCTTTATTTACGTATTTAACTCACTTATTTTATGGGTTACTCGTGTTCTTTTTTAAAATATGGTAAGAGTTAATTATAATTAATTGATTACGATATTATGTCATAAAATTTCTTAATCATTAATATTCCGAAAGATTCTTATAAATCAAGTTTTCTTAATAATATTAGGATTGATAACTTGTTAATTTTTTTTTCAATTAACATATTGTATTATTATTTCTTTTAGAACCTGATGTTTTTTGATGCATTTGCAGTTAATCATTGCGAGTTACATTGCTTGATGTAGCTTAATGATAAATTACATAAATATTTATCCAAAAAAAACTCGATATAAAATTACATAACAATAAACCTTTAAACAGAATTATCAATAGAATTATTTAAAAATATATATACATTAATTTATAATTTATACAATTGGTATCATTTTTAATTGGAAAAATAAATAGATATTTTTTTAATTAAAATTTATACAAAGTACTTTATGCAAACAATCTTTTTTTTTTTTTTTTTAATTTTTTCTAATCTATTTTTAATTGTTTTTAATTTATTGAAATTTAGATTTTTATAATTTAATATGTCATTTTTATAAGTCATATTTTAAATTTAAATAAATTTATTTAAAAAAAACTAAGAATTAAAAAACAATTATTATTAAACAAATATAAAATGAATCTTTTTTTGCTTTACTATATCATTTATAAATTTATACTTTAATAAAATATTTGCTAATAATAAAAAAATATAATTCCAAAGTAAATTCAAAATAATATGAAACTATAATCTAAATAATAAATTTGTTTTACATTAAAAAGATAACATGACCAACTTTGGTTTGAAGAATGTACCAAATTTTACCAAATATAACAATATTTTATTATTATTTAAGGTAATAAAATTTTATAATTTATAATATAATATATTGTTTATTTTTAATTTTTTTTTAAAAAAATGTTATAAAATGTTTTAAAATGTTTATTTTATTTAATTATTTACGAATAATGAATATAAACTTAAAACGAAGTAAAAATTTTATTCCCAGTATAATCAAAACATAACATTAGAAGGCCCTGAATAGTTATGTAAACGTTTGAAGACCCTTTTTATTTTTTAAATAATATGTACTTTTTTTAAAAGATAGTAAATTTATAAAGGTTCCGTATTTAAATTTACGTGAAACATAAATATAACGACAAACTAAACGAAAACATAAACAAAACCATAAACAAAAACGTAAACAAAAGCATAAAATTTTTTAACAATATTGAGATTTTATAATTGTATTAAACGATAAATTAGACTATAAATATCATGCATCCAGTACAGTTTTATCTTTCTTTTTCTTTTTTTTTTTTTTTTTTTTTTCATATCAAAGAATTCAATATCTTCAATTAGCATATTACTAATAATATTTTATTTCTTCTATTTCTATCTTTTTTTTTTTTTTTAATAAAATAATTTTTAAATAATTTAAATTCAAAATGAAATTTTCTTTATACGCTACTATTGCTTTCGCTGCCGCAGCTTCAGCTACCAGAGTTATTCCAGGAGACTCATTAAAAATTTCTAAGTCACAATCATCTGAAAAAGAATCTTATGATAGATCTTCCGAAAAATCAGAAAGTAGCAAAGAAGTACTTAGTGGAAATGGACAAAAATTAATATCAAAGCAAGCGCAATTATCTAGCAGCTCAAAATACTCATCTAATTCTACTTCATCATCTTCTTTTGAAGCAAAATATCAAAATGGTCGCATTGTTGGATCATCATCATCTTCATCATCATCTTCATTTGTCACAGTTAACGAATATCATTCCAAATTCACAGAAAAGACTGTTTTCGGTGAATACCTTACATGTGGCGATAAGGCAATTACAGTAATTGATATTAGATGCGATGAACGTTGCATGACTGAGAAAAAGAAAACTGCACAATGGGGTACTTATAGTCTTAACGTTAACAATCAAGAAATTACAGTTGCAGTCTGTGTTGATAGATGTACACCAGAACTTCAAAAAGCAGCACCAATCTGTGTTTTCAATTGTGAACATCAAACCGTTTATAAAGTTGCTGAAATTACTCATAGTTATTATAAACAAATTGAAGAAGTTCTTTATGTTTTTACCGAACTTGGTGAGCCTGAAGAAAAATTCATTGAATTTTACAAGACAATCGTTGTTGCTGAGGAAAAAACAATTACTAAAAGCTCTCCTACTGCTCCTCAAACCAAAACCATTTTGCAAACACAAACTATTATAAAAACTCCTGCTTCTACTCCTTCTCAACAAGGTCAAAAAGCTCCACCTATTCCTGATAAAGAACAAACTCCATTTTTAAGTGGTGGTTCAATTGTCAAGTCTTCTTACACTGCTCTTGTCTGTGTTTTATCTTTTGCTTTACTTTTCTAAGTATGCATAAAAACATAATCCAGTTAAAAAATGATTTAATATTTTAAATTGAAAATTGAATACTTATTTATCTTTTTAATTTTTTCTATTTTTATTCTTATTCTAATTATTATTTTTTCTTCTTTAAAACATACCTTATATAGAAAGAATATTAAACTGTATTACTATTTTTAATATTATAAATTATCTTACTTAAACTATCCAATTAAACGTAGCATAATAAATAATAAATAAATTTATTAAATAAACTGAATAGATTATATTGAATAAAAAATATATTTGTTTTTATTATTATTATTATTATTTAATTAATTATTATTATTATTAATATTAATATTGTTGTTATTCTTCATATTATTTATTTTCTTATTATTTAAAATTGATTAGGTGAATTACTAGTAAAAAATATTGTTATAACTTTTGTTTTTCATTAAAATGATATTTGTTCCGCTAAATGTAAAATATATAAAAACATTTTTAATCAAATAAATTAAATTAAATGCAAAAATGAAGAGAAACAAACAAAAATACAGCATATACTATTTAAAAGTATCTAAATGCCCCCCTTTGCCATAAAAAAAATAAACAAATTAAAAATTACTTTTGCACTTATTGTAAAAATTTTTTTAATAGTTTACATTGAAATAAAAGTATAAATAAACAAACCACAAAATATTATATATATTTTTTTTGTGGAAAATAATCGAATATTAAAAATATTAGACTTATATCATATTAATATATAATATGAATAACAGTTTTGGTTCTTTTGTTATACCAAAAGATGCATTCTTAAGCAAAAATTCTTTTGATTCTGAAAATAGAAATACAGATGAAGAAAATAATAATGACAATACTAAAAATAAAAAAAGAAAAAGACAGAGAATGCCAAAAGAAATATCTGATATTTTAAATGCAGAGTTTAATAAAAATATGAATCCAACTTCTGAAGTAAGAGAAAGAATTGCAAAGCAAACTGGTATGGAAGTTCGTAAAGTTCAAGTTTGGTTTCAAAATAAAAGAGCAAAATTTTCCAAAAATTTATCTCAATCTTCTTCTAATAATAAAAATAGTGAATCACCACTTTTAAATAATTATTTAAATGATCAAAATGACCCAAATGACCCAAATGACTTAAATAATTTTAATGGACTAAATAATTTTGATAACTTTGATAACTCATATTATGAAGGTTCACAATCATTTATATTCGAAAATTTCAATGATAACTCATTTCAGCAGTTAAAAAATACCCAAAATGATAATTCAAGTTTAAATGAATTTCAAATATTTGAATCAAATTTGAATGAAAATAATATTGTAAAAGAATATGGCTTTTCAATGGATAGTTCGTTTATAGAGAATGAAGGTTATTCTAGCAATGAAATGCTTTTAGATACTTCGTTTGATCAAATTGATAATTCTATATCATTATTAAATTTTAATGATACATTTGAAGTTGAAAATTCAAATATAAACGAACAAAATGATAAAAATATTCAGAAAGAAAATAATAAAGAAATTATTCCAAATGAAGAAAAATTATCATATTTGGATAATGAATTGGATAATAAAGATAATAAACAGAATGACAATGAAAATGACACTGACAATGAGAATATAAATACAAATAAAGTTAAAACTAAAAAAAATTACAATTACCATTATAATGAAAATGAAAGCAATATCAATAATACTTTTAATAATAATAAAGGAATTTTTAGAGAAGTTGAAAATAATGAAGATTTTAACCAAAATTCCTTTTATTTAATAACATTGAAATTAATAAGAATGTATTGCAATCAACTTCCTCAACCAAATGACATGATAAATTACTTTACAAATTGTGCTTTGTGTAGTAAATCAAATTTTTTTATTAATATTATCAATGATCTTTCATCTTACACTATAATAAATCTTAATAGTGTTTTAATAGGTAGCTGGGAAACAACTTATTCAGATTCAAAACCATTATTATTTTTATTGGACTTGAATAATAATAATATTACTTACTATTTTGAAGATGTTAATTCAAACATAAGATATAAAATTGAATATAATAAAAAAGATATAAAAGAAGCTTATATTTTGACTAATAACAAAAGTATTCAAGAAGATGATACTAAAATATTAGATATGGCTGATTTAAGTTTTGATTCTTTACAAATAGAAATGAATAAATTACCTGAACTTTACTTTTATTTAAATGATGATTGGTGTAAAGATTTAAATTTCAGTGATACAATTAGTGATGATCTCGTTCACAGTTTGAAAGGTCCTGCATTAAAAATGAGAGAACTAATTAGTTTACTATTAATTTAATTTTTTTATTATTATAAAAAAGTTCGTTTATTTTTTTTTTATTTTTTATTTTATTTTTTTCTACAATATGTATTTTTGTAAGCGACCAATTTTACTATGCTGGATAATTAGCAGTTTAAGCAGTTTTCATATAAATTAATAAAAATTTAAAGTTTTAAAACTTTCTAAGGTAACTGTAGGAATTTTTTTTTTTTTTTAAAAAAAACATAAAAAAAAAAATATTGTAAACATTTTAACACTTTCTGATGTAATTCCGTGACTTAAATTTATAAAAAATATTTTCCATTTATTTTACAAATTTTAATTAAATTTCAATTTCATCTATTAAGTTTATTGTATAATGAATCAGGATATGTCAAAATCTACTAAAAGTAGAAATATTATGTAATTTGTTTTTAAGCATCTTTTTTAATTTTCATAAATTTTACTTGATATTTATATATTAAATACATTGTAGTCTTGTTTATATTTTATATTTGTATTTGATATTCATATTAAGTTAAATTTTAATAATTTGTTAATAATTATACTTTGCATATGTAGATTTCTGCTTTTAAAACTTAAGAATTATATATAAAAAAATAGAATTCACACTAATTTTATAACCAAATACACTGAGAACGGAAAAAAATATATCTAAAATTGCTATACCCAAACAATTGTACATAATTTTTTTTTTTGTTCGTAGTGTAATGAAAATAAAATAAGACTTCAAGCACTATAGAAATATAATTTATAACATTATTTATCATTTATTTAAGTTTTATTATTATTATATATTGAAAATGAAATCGAGTTCTCTGTTAAATATAATTAATTTTATTAACAAGAAAAAAAAATAAAAAAGTATAATAAATAATATTCTATAAAAAGGAAAAGTTAATATATTTGTATGCTTGAAATTGGAAACATGTTGTAAAGTATACTAAAAAAAAATATATATATTTTATTAGGCTAATATATAAATTTTGATTTTATTCAATAGTGATATTATTTATAAAGTTTAATATAAAAAAAATCTAGCAAAAGTTAAGAATAAATTTAAGAAAACTGGATTAACCAATAATTAAAAATATTATTTAATAAAAAAAATATATAAACATCGCTAATAAATTTTAATAAAAGATTTTATCAAATAATTTTTAATACATTAAAGAATCTATTATAAAAAAACTATTAATACCAATTAATAATTAGAACACAGGTACTTTCTATAATTGCTCTTTATAAAAATCTATTAATTAATATATAATAATTGATACTAAATTTTAAATATATTAGTAATTATACAAATAATAAAGCTGCATAATATATAAAACAAAATTATAATTCTTTTCATTAAGCATATTTGAAACTATTCACAAATGTTTTTATTATAAATTTTAAAAATTTAATTACACGAAAAGTTATCAAAAGAATGAAATTATTAAATTAATTAAATATTTTTTTCAATCAAATTTAGCATTTTTTTAATATATAAAACCATAAGAACACAAAATTAAAAGCTTGAATAAACGAATCACTAAAAGGTCTAATTTATTAAAAAAATTTGAATAATGTTTCAGAATACAAAAAAATATACAATTTTATCTTTAGCTATTAAAAAATTAAATTATAAATATAATTACCTATTTATTCATTTTTAAGAAATAAAAATAACAAATTTAATATTAGTTTTCTTATGTCTAAAATAAATAGTTTAATTTTTTGACTTATACTATATAAAAAAAAAAATAAAAAAAATGTAAGTTACAATTAGCTGAAGATATATTTAAACTTGAAATTAAAAAAACAAAAATTTTATTAGAAAAAAATTCCCAACTCGTATTTATTTACTAATTATTTTGCTAATAATCTCAGTGAAACAAATATTTTTTTCGCTTATTTTTTTTTTTTTGTATTTTCTTAGTATCCTTAAAGAAATAATTAAAAGTAAAGTTAAAGCTTGCCACTATTACATTGTTATTTTATTTATTAATTATTAATTATTTTTATTAATATTTTGCATTTATATTTTTATAAAAACTAAATATATTATTCATAGCACTTAATATTAAGAGGAATTAAAAGGTACTATTATTTTATAAATGGAGTTTACTTTGTATACAATTTGATAAAAACAATACAACAAATAATAATTCAAATAGTGATAGTGATAAAATGCTACTTTTATCTTTTTTATTATTACAAAGTTATTTATCTGAAGCCTTTTCACTTCATTTTCCAAGCACTTCGCCTCATTATTTATCATTAATTCAATCTAAAGTACCAATGATAAGTTTCCGTCCTATATATATTCCATATATTCCTATGAATTCAAAGCATATTAAATCAAATCAATTAAAAAACAACAACAATAACAATAATAATAATAATAATAATAATAATAATAATAATGAAAATAATAAATACTATCCTTATATATCGACAGCTTATATCACAACAGAATATGATAAGACCCGTACAATATTACGGAAAGCTCCTACTGTTACAAAGGTATTAACACAGACAACTTCAAAAATTTACAGTGCAGCTACATCTCCAACACCTAATACAATTACAACCATGATAACAACTATGTCATCGACTTCATCAATTATTTATGAATCTACACAAACAAATTCTAATACTTCTAGTGATTTCTCGAATAATAATTCTAATGATAATTCATTTTCTTGTTCATGTTCGTGCTCATGTATAAATTGTTCAAAAATGTGTTCAATTTGTAATGAATCTAAAGATTGTAACAATAATAATAATTTACCAAATTATCATGCCTCTGTGGGAGCTTATTTATACAATGGTGAATTTCTTGGACAGTTTATGTTTAATTCAGGAAAATTAAGTAAATATTTAAAGCCAAAAAATTATTTAAAAAAATTATTTTGCCCATTTAAAAGTAAAACAGTTGATCCTAATTGTTTAACAAGTTCAATGACAACGACAGAGATTAATTCAAATTTTGATGAAACAATTTTAATTACATCATGTGCAAATGCCAATATGTATACGGCTGTCAATCCAATTGTAAAAATCCCCTACAATAATAACAATAATATCAATAAAAAATATTATAAATTAGTTACATGTGGTACAAAAGTCACAAAAATACCGTTAAAGGTAGAAACTAAACATTTAAATTCTCCTAGTTACAAACTAACAACAACAGTATTTACAGTAATATCACCAAATGGATATGAAAATGAAAATTATATTTTACCAACGATGGTTAAGGATTTTGCATTTCATATTAATGAAATTTCAAATGATATAAATGATTTAGAAATGAGTAATTTCAATGAAACAAACAATTTTAATGATACTAATAATTCTAAAACTGAAAGTATCTATACAGATTCATATTTCACAAATTCATTAAATTTAGATTCGATAGTCCTTGCTCCTGATTTGAGTGAAAAATTTAAAAAACAAAAGGAAACACTAGATATTGTGAAGATTAAGAAAAAATTAAAAAATTAAAATGAATAATAAAATTACTAATAAGTTAATAGTATTTATAAACGCGACGGAACGATTTGAACTAGAAAGAACTTGTTTAAGTGTGGCACAATAATTATAATAAATATAAATGTTATACATAAATAACGTAGATGATTTGTACAACGTAATCTATATCAGGTTTAAGTGATATCCAATTAACTTAATATAAACTATATTTTTAATGTAGTTTTTTTATTTATTTTTTATAGAATACAATAGTAATTTATTTATATATTTTTATATTTATTCAGTAAAAAATTTACTAAAATTTTAATGTAATATAATTTTATTAACAATGCTTAAATTTATATGTATATTTAATCTTCTTCATCATCCTCTATATCAATATCATCGATACTATCCAAATCATCACGATTAATATCGTTTTCAATATAATCTTCATCTTCAAAATCATTTTCTTCATATTCGTTTTCATCATCATCATAGTCGTCATCTTTATCATGATTATTTAATAAGTTTTTGTTATTTTGTTCTTTATAAATATTTTTATGATCGTATTCATCTTTAAAAGCTTTATAAAGTTGTTCATATCCCATTTCATCTGATAGTTTAATGTCATATAAACTATCTTTTTGATTATCTTTATTATTTTTTTTTGAATTAGAATTTTTGCTTTCATTTTCATTTTCATCATAAGTTTCAGAGCTTAAAAAAGTTTCAAAATCATTATTAATAATATTATTTTCATCTTCATAATCTTCATCAATAATATTTAAATTATTTTTTATCCCATTTAGTTTTATATTTTCAAATTCTTTATCAATTTCATCAATTTCATCAATTTCATCAATGCACATTAAAGTTTGGTTTTGATTTTGATTTTCTAAATTATCAGTTTTTTCATTAAAAAGCTTTTTTAATTTTTCTTGTATATTAATTTTGCTTTCCTTGTTTATATCTTTATAGCCACCTTTAATAAATTTGTTGTTATTTTTATTTTTATTATTTTCATCATTGTTATCATTTTTTTTATTATTTGATAATTGATCAGTAAAATCGTAATTTAAAAGACTTTTATATTCATCAATTGCTTCACCTAATTTTATTGTATCTTTAATTTTTGAGTTATAAATTTCATTAACATCAACTAATTTTTCCCAATGTTTATATTTTTTGAAAACATCATCATTATGAAAATTTCTCGGTGTTGAAAACAATGGAATGCGATATTTTGGATCTGTTTCATCAGACAAATCTATCCAACTTAATTCAATTGGTTCAGAAATAACTGGCCTTAAAGGATATACTTTATCTTTATCGAAGGATACTGTTAAAATTTCATCTTCACTGTCAATTATATTTTTATTTAATTTTTTATTTTTATTGTTTATATTTTCATCATAATCCTCAGCAAATGTATCACTCATAGAACAAGTAAATAAACCACCAATTATTGTTCCCGGAAAATAATGTTGAATATTTTTATTAGTGAAACCTTTTCTTCTTGAAAATTTATAGCACTTATTACTTTTTTCAAAACAAAATACTTGGTCCCAATTATAAATATTATTTTCTATTTCATTTTTGGGTAAATCAACATATATCTCATCAGAAATTGAAGAATTTATACAACGAAAAAAATGTAAAAATTCTTCTGAAGAATCTAATAAAGAAACTATCTTTTCAATTTTATATCCATAAAATCCTTTATTAACATTTTGAATATTTTCAAAATATACATCACATGCCCGATCCCTTTTTCCATCTTGACTAGTATTTTCATAAAGTATATTTCTTACATGTAATTTATGTTCTTTAGTAACACTTAATGAAAATCCATTAACTACTTGTAAAACATTTATACTAATTATTATTATGTATATCAAAATCATGTTTATTGTTTACTATACGTATATTAAATCAAAATTTGTTCTTAGTATATTTATATTTATAATTATTTAAATTTTTAAGATCATACTAGTTTATAAAGAATTTGATTAGAGCTTTACACTTATTTTATTAATTATTTAATAAAAATATACTGGAATACTACATTTTTTTTATTATTTTTTTTTTATTATTTAAATAATTACAAAGTAATATATTTAAATTATTTATGTATTTTAATTAAATATTAATAATAATATTTTTTTGTATAATATTTATTTATATATTGCTTTTAATTTCATTGAAAAAAAAAAGTTTAAAATTAAATTTTAAAATACACTTGACAAAAAAAAAAAAAAAAAAATAGTAATTCATATTTTAAATACTTTAATATATTTAATAAACTCAAACTTATTTTCAATATACTAGTAAATTAATTGAAATTATTATTTAAATACTATAAAAATCTAGATTATATAATTAACTAATAACAGCTTATTGTTATTATTATTTCAATATTAAACTGAAGTAAATTTAACTAGTAAAAAAAGTATAATTTTATCTATCTATTACTTAAATTAAAATTAAAATGTTTTCTATTTCAAAATTAAATCATAAAACTATTATATAATCTAAACAATTTAATTAAGTTCAATATAAATAACTTTAAATATATTTTTCATCTAACTTAAAAATTAAAACATCTTTATAATTATTTTTAAAGTATTATAATATCAAATAAATAAAAAAATAGAACTATTTCTATAACAGTATTGAACAATATTTTTTTTATACTAATTAAATTCCAATTTATTAATATGCTAATCTATAAATAAAAAATAAATTGTTTAGCTAATATTAAAGCTTTCTTAAAGGCAATTGTTATATTATATATGACTTTTTAAATAATTATTTTACGAAGGAGATAAATGTTTCTATTGTGCATTTTTTTGTATATCATGATTATATTCATATTTATCTGCTTAGCCACTATATTATGAGTATATTCGTTACAAAAAATATAAATGTTTATATACCACATTTTATCTATTAAGTGCGAATGATTTATTCTAAACCCAAGAAAGAGTTACAGCATACTTTATTTTATTAATATAAAAGTTCCCATTTAATTATATATTTATAGTGTACTCAAATTATTTCTATTTCTGCATACAGAAATAACCAAATAAATATAAATAAACATAAAAAAAACAATACAAACAAAAGCATATATATTATATATAAAACACACTTCTAAGCCGAGAGATTCATCTCATTTTTAAAATTAATTTCTAGTTCTATATTTTTAATTTTTATACTTTTTAAATAAAGTTTCATTAAATTAGCTGCTTTCGATCTTTACAATAATTATTTTTTCTAAAACAAATATTTTCATATTTATATGGAAATATAAGTATAATGATTTTTAAAAATCTCAAATAATCACATAAATTTTAGTAACTTATTCATTCTTATTTGTTCTCAGGTTAATAGAATAAATTCTATAGAACAATAGAAAAAGGATATTCATTTTAATTTTTAATTTTACTAAAAAATCGGTTTGTTGAATTGCATAAAATAAATAAAATAGACTTGTTCTTTAATTTAATAAATAAATCCAATATGTTTATTAATATTTTTATCATACCTTACTTCTTATTGATAGATAATATTTTTAAAAAAAGTACACCGCAACATACCCAGTTTAGTGCTAATAAATTAAATAAACTCACCCAATAAATAATAAAACTGAAAAACATGCCAATATAATGGAAAGTTACAGTAATAAAAATACTTAATAATATAGGTATTTTCTTACTTATATAGTACCTATATTTAAACTAATCTTTTATATAAAAAGGTCCAATATAATAATAATCTTGTTATATTTAGCTTATATTCAATTATAAAATTAGACATAAATCTTACTACATCGCGTAAGAAATCTCGACTTTTAACAGTAATAAAATAAATTTATAGGAAAGAACCAACATAATTTCATCATCTAGTATACTAGCAATTAAAAGACTCTATAACATAATTTTACCACTTGTACTATTAACACGACCTTAATTAAATATATTTCATATTGCTACCAAATTTGTTGAGAAGAAAGTAATTCTCTTATTCCGTTATTATTTCTTAATTGATTCCAAGCATCCATCCATTTTTTCATGTGTAAACGAGAATTTGGGTTGGAAACATTTACGGTAGGAATGATTTTTTGAATATTAACACTGGTACAAAAACATGTAAGATCTCTAAAACTCGAATGTTCAGAATAAGGGACGGAACAGCACATAACATCAGGTCGTGATCCTCTAGAAAGTGTAATGTCATAAAGAGAAAATGGCTCAGCTAAATTATCTGAAATACATTTAACAACTTGGAAAGGGGTTTCATGCTCAATTTTAGAATTATTAAACTGTGAAAAGGTTTGCGAGGGACGAAAACTCCACCCCGTAGGACGTATTCCTATTACTCTATCAAAACGCGATTCACACAAAATGGATTTACTAAATTGTGAAAGGTATAATTTAAGGCTATCAATATTAAGTTTAGACATTGGCATCAAATGAACTTGTGCATCTCTTGGATTATCAGTCAATAATAAATTCAATTCAGGTTCATTAAAGGTTTCAAGAATTTCCCTTTTACGTTTATCGGCATATATTTTACTTTTTAATTTTTTAGCAATATCTAAAGCAATATTTTCTTTTCCAATAGTATATGTTCCTACAACAATAAGCATTTTATCTTTCTTATATATTTTTTTGCAACTTAAAAGACCTTCAGTATCATGATTATTATTATAATTGCCACTATTATTATCATGATCATTGTTATTTTCAGAGACCTTAGAAGAAATAAAGGGTTGTGGTATATCTTTTGAGCTCGCCTGCGAACCTTTTATAAAAGTTAATAAAGAAATGGATTGGAATTTTTTATTTAAGTCCTTTTTCGGTTGTTCAGTTTTTAATGAACTACATCTTTTACGAGAAAGAAAGGTGAAATAATCATAACCATCATTAAAAATCTCACATAAACGAGACGTAACATCAATAACATGACATTGAGGGGGAAAAGAATATTTTGGATTTAAATAAGTTGTATCAAGATATAATTCATCAATATTTTTATTTTTAATTAAAGGATGTAATAGTTGAAAAGGAGATGCTCTAAAATCACCAGTATGTAAAATTTTTTTTGAATTTTTTTCCCCTTCAAAAAGAAATATAGCTGCACCTGGACAATGATTTGCATCTATTAAAGTAACAAATAAAGTTTCCGAATGATCTGCTAAGTCACAAATTTTTATTTTCTCATTAAATGGTAAAGGGACAACATATTCTTTTTGAACATATAAATTTTTTATAACTAATTTAGCTGTAACTTCAGAACAGTAAATTTTACCATGAGTCCATTTTTTATTAAGTCCAATATAATGATCTGAATGAAAATGTGATAAAAAATAATTTGAAATTTCTTGAATTTTTCCATACGAAAACGCATCTACAGCAAATTTAAATGTTGATAAATTTAAGATTTTATAAAAAGGACAGCTTTTTTTGGGTTTAGTTGAGTTATTTTTTTCTTTATTTTGTTCTTTAGAATGAGATTTTATTTTATTGGTATTATTATTGTCATTATTATTGTATTTATTGTTATTATTAGTGCTATTTAATTTATTTTTATTAGTATTTATATTTTCATTCTTAATTTTAAAAGCCCCATCTTTACCCGTATCAACATCAAGACATTTGTTCACATGAATATAAATTTCTCTATCATTTAACATTTTAATATATTTGCTACAAATAGGACAAATTTCTTCTCTCGTTAAACACGTCAAGTTTGATTCTTTTATATTTTTTTCAATTAAATTATTGTTAGTATCCTTATTTGAGTTATAAATTATTCTTTTATTAGCCCTTAAAGTTTGGATATCTAATTTTTTATCATTCACTTCATAATCTGAATTTTCAAAATGATTAATAGAATTTTCTTTTATAAAACATTTTTCAAAATTTAAATTTTTCTCTCCTAAAATTTGTACATTTTCTTTTAACTTGTTTGATTCTTTTGAAATAATATCACATTTTTGAATTTGATTAAAATTTTTAGATAACTTGGAGTCTGTTTTAAAATCTAAATCACAAGAATAATTTTCATTATCTTCATCGCCATCAATAAAACTTGTATTTGAAGAATCTTGCATAGAATTATTTTTATTCTTCTTTAAATCAATTTTCGTGGTTTTTTTTTTTTTAAAATAATTTAATAATGAAGGTGTACAAATATTTCCATTCTGTTCTTTTCTTTTTTTAGCAACCATCTTTTTAACAAAAATTAATTATTTATATTTATTTACTGTTTTATTTAAATGTTTGCTAAAATACAATAATAAATGGGAAATCTTGATTCCTCTTTTTTTTTTTGGAAAAAAGTCGCGCAAATTATATACTTTATTAGGAAATTTTTGCTTATTTAGTATACTGTTATTTTAATTTTCAACAACATTCTTACCTAAATTTGATTCTTGTTTGGTAATTTATTTCCTATAAAAGGTTGCTAGTGGTGGAATTAGGTTATACCGTAGTAGGTATAGAAATGGGACAGCCACATTCCATCGCTATTTAGGCAAAAGAGGGTAAAATTGTGGAAAATGCTGATTAAAACATTACATAATCAAATTTATTGTGAATTCTTTAAAAAATAGCTGAGAAGAGAAAATTTCCAATTTCCCGTTGCATCAATAATCTCCACATTCCATTTTCAACCCTGGGACGCTGTCCCACTCCTATACCTAATACGGTACCAATTTTTTGTTTTTCTAGGATGTATTTCTATAGACTTCCCAATATGTTTTTAAATGGTTTTCATGGCGAGTATTTGTGATTTTTTCTGGAAACCCATAAAATAGCATTTGTTTTTGAATGCCTACTTTGGATTTTCAACCCTTTTTTTTTTTTTTTTTGCAGTTTCTGTGAGGTTTTCAATTTAGAGATTGTTGGGTTTTCTTGCCATTTTTGTCCCGGTGTACTGTATCGAAATAGAAAATAAAAAAAATTCCACTCTAAATGTAAATTTATTAAAATATTTAAATATATATAAAGTGTCAATTACAAAAAATAGTATATACACATAAATATAGTAGTATAAATACTAAAAAAATATATAATTTAGTGTATATGTATCAATTAATTATATTTTTCTTTAACCTTTGTAAACCTTTCTAAAATGCCAAAAATTTTCGGAATTTAAAAATCTCACAATAAATACATATATTTACCATAAATGAAATTTGCCTTGTTAATGTTCACTATCCATACAAAAAATGAATATAATAATTATAATCATACTATGATTATTATTATTGGAATTATTAAATAATTTCTTACAGTGAAATTATTACCAAACTAATATGCGTTACTCTGAAACACATTTTTCAAAGTCAACATGCCAAAAAGTTGTAATAAGATACTCTTTAACAAAGAAGTTTACTTAAATGAAATTATTGATAAAAAAGCAAAGCTTAAAACTAAATAGAATATAAAAGAATGTCTAAATTTTCTTCTTATAACAATTAAAGAGATTCTAATCTAAAAAATCAAAGTTTAATTGCAACTTTACATTCAAATTCTGATGTATTTGTTCAAACTATCTATGAGACTTTAGCTTGTTCTGCTAAATATAATTGATTATAAATCTCCAAAATTAATAAGTAATACCATATAGATAATATTAAGAATGTAAATATATAATCTGATTGGCAATATAGTACAGCTGAAATTAAAAAATCATCAAATGCTTTAAGTAAAAAAAAGTCCAAGAAAGGCGCAATTTTGGCCTTCATGTTGAAGGAGACTAAATTAATTGAAATTCTTATTAAAAAACCCAGAAATTATGAAAACTTGGAAAGCTAAAATTATCAACTCTTATTTGTATACTAAATTGATGATTTATCTGTATTAAAACTTCCCAATTATACTAATTGGGGTTTACAAACCAGTTTAGCATGATTTTGTTTTGTCTTGATATTGTTATTCTACTATATTAAATAATTACGTAACAATTCGAATAAGTAAACAAACAAAAGTAAATAACAATGTGTAGATAAATATACTTAAATTTCTATTTCACTTTTTCATTCAGTTTTGCAGTTATTTCCTTTTACTACAAAAAATAACACTATATTTAAATTTTTTCATACTACTTTTTCATAGTAAAAATCTCTGCGAATAAAAAAACTATTCTTAATTATTCCCATAGATATTCATAATAAACTAATCCCAAAAATATTAAATTATATAATTTTATATTGTACTAGATTGAATTTAGTATACCAACCAATAACATGATATAATTAATTACATCTTCTCTTCATTAAAACCTTTATAAAAAATGACTTTTTAACAAAGTTTTCACTAAAATCAGCGTGTATTTCTTTCAGAAAAAAAAAAAAAAAAGACAAGCAAGGAAAAAAACTTGTTGAAAAAAACAACTAAGGATAAAACTCAACAAAAAAATAGTAGAGTCACAAAGGTAAAAATAAACTTAACATTGGATAAAAAATTAAATATCAGCTTAGTTTCTACTTTAGAAGAAATAGAAAATCCTATTAGCGTCTACCCAGCTCTTAGAAACACAAAAAATATTACAACCGAAAATAAAACTTTGAAAAAACCAAAGTAGAACAAAGTTCCTAAAAAATCTGAGATTATTAAATAGGTATGCAGATATCTGAATAATTAATTTTCCTCAGGCAGGTTTCAAATCTAATTCTCATTGGGATGACCACCAATCGCTGAATGACCTAGTAAATTTATGGAACCAAGAGGCTTTGGAAAAAAAAATGTTAATAAATAATTAAATTGAACATAAATGTTAATATTGATAAATATCATTATTATTATTAAATTCTTTTTATAAATACATTTATGTTAGTTAATAATATCTTTCATTTTTATTTTTAAATTTGTAAATTATTGTTTAATTCTTTTAAAAGTTTCACCATTAGATTTAATTTTAAATGTAAAACAGAATAATACTAAAATAAATAACATATATCGTATACTTTGGTGAGACCAAAACCTACAGGTTTACATCCGTGATAAATGATTTATTTTAAATATGGAGAATTATAATTTATCAGATGAAATATATTTGATTGATTAATTTTACCTACTTGTTATTGTATATTTTTAGTAAGCTCTGGTTTTGATTATACTTCAGTACATATGATGCAGCAGAATGGTATTCTACAAATTAGCGTTGATTACTATTTAATCAAATGTTATGGCTATATTTAAATTACATGTAAAGAAAATAATTATAATAAATATATAAAGTTTTATTATAATTAACAGTACAAACAAACAAACAAACAAAAAACAAAAAACAAATAAAGTAAAATATATAAAAATAATTAAGAATCATCAAAATATTTTTTATTCTTACGACTCTTTTTCGAAGTTTTTTTACGTTCAAGTGAACGCATGTATTTCCTATCCTTCTTAAACATTCCATTGCACTCGCGTTTATTCTTTTTCGATTTACCCATCATTTTATTGTAAACGTCATCCAAATATATTTCATCATCCAATTTCGAGTCTGGATATTCATTTTCAGTATCGGAATTATCATCATCATTAAAAATCAAACAAGCTTTCTTTTTCATTCTAATAACCTTTCCTGGATTTCTATCATCCATTTTCAAAGGTTCTATAAATAGGACCGACAAATCAGGAACATCCGCGAAATCGAACCATTCATTAAATAAACAGGATAAATCATAGATATTATCATAAATGAACCATTCGTTAAATAAACCTGCAATACCATCAATGGAAGAACAATCATTATATTCTTCAAATAGCCTTGCTACTCCTTCAACCTCCTCATAGTTATACCATTCGTTGAAAAGAGCAGAGACCCCATCAAGCTCGGAATATACAAAATATTCGTCAAATAAAAGTTCAACTCCTTCAACTTCCTCATAATTAAACCATTCTTCAAATAAAAATTCAACTCCTTCAACTTCCTTATAATTAAACCATTCTTCAAAAAGAGCAGAGACCCCTTCGAGTTCGGAGTATACAAAGTATTCATCAAACAATCTAGCAACATCTTCAACCTCATCATAAACAAACCATTCATCAAATAAGCCGGATATATCATAAATTTTGACGGAATCATCTTCGGCTATATTGGCTTCGGTTATATCGGTTTCGGATTCCTCTTCACTAATTTCACAATCAGACTCTTTTAAATATTTGGCATATTTAGAGAAACGGAAAACTGGTCTGTATGCACTTGAATGAAGAGCATTTGAATTTTTAACATTTCCATAAAAAGTTAAGTAAGCAGTAGTATAAACTTGGTTAGGCATTTTAGTAATTTTTATAAAAATTTATTAGTAGTTTCTTCTTGTAAATAAAAGTTTTATAAAGCAAATAATGGTTAAATAAAATAAAAAAAAATTTGTAGGAAGAAAAACAGACATATTTATAGACCAAAAGCTTTACACCTTCAAATGCATATAAAAAAAAAAAGAAAAATGCTTTCTGCTAAACTCTTCATAGTAAACAGTATACATTAATAAATTTTTGTTGTCAATACTTGCATTCTCTATTATATTACATGTGTAACAAAAATGATAAACTTCAATTAAAAATTTATTATAAATTCTAAATATTGATTTAAATATTGGCAATAAATTGTGTGTATATTTTTATTCAAATTTAAAATTAACTATATAATTTAGCAAGCTCTAAAGACCTTAATAATGTTAAAATTAGTATATGTTGCTAAGTGAAAATTATAAAAAGTGTAGTTTAATTTGGCACAGATTAGGGTAATAAAAGTAGTTTGTAAGTAAGGATTAAATACTAATTCAGAAAGATAAGACAATTCTATAAAATTCAAGAACAAATATGGCTCTGACTATAATAAAATAATCAACTCTTGAGATAAATATCTACTAGAATTAAACATTGAAGTTTCATACTACTTAGCTATCTTTTTAGCCGGCAAATAGTTCAAATAGCTGTATTTATAATAATTATAAATACAATAGAAACGAAAAATAATGCAATAGATAAAATATAATAAAGTAATAAATTCAAAAATGACTGAAAATAAAATTTAACTGATTAATTTAGTTCCAAATTTTGCAAATAATATTTAAATTATAATTATGAATGTAATCTAAAAAAAAGTGATCCTGAAAGATAATCTAGTTGTTTATAAACTTTATCTCTATTTTGCTCAAAAAGATTATTAGCATTAAGAAAAATAAGTTCTTATATATAACGTGAATTCAATGCAATATGAAAATTATGAAGATGATTTACAATATGAGAAAACATAAAAAGAAAACACAAAATGAAAAAAGTGTTACTGTTTTGTAACGGGAGAAGAAAAGCCAAAAACCAAAGAAGCACAACAACAAAACATGTGTTACAATTCAATCATAACAAATGCTTTATTATTTGGTGGTAAATTTAAAAAATAAACAAATTATGATTATATGCATTTTTCTGCTGATTTAGTATTCCCTCCTTTTTTTCTTCTTTTTTCCTTTCTTTCTAAAGGCATACAATTTATAAAAAATTAACAAAATAATACCAATATTTAATAACGTTTCGTGACTTTAATATACTAGTAATAAATTAATAGATATTATTACTATAAAATTATAGCAAATTCACATTAAATAAATCTGCAAAAAAATCTGAGGTATTACGACGTAACTAACTAAATAGAAATAATTATGTGCTAATAACTATGTTTCTCTTTCTATAGACAGAATTTTGATTTATTATAAATGTTATCTTTACAATGAGTTTCATGTAAGTTAGGAATTCATAAAAAGCTAATTTTTATGAATAAATACAATTAAAATTTAAAAGAAAGCAGAAATTCATATATAATTGTAGAATTACGGTTTTTGGTTGACTCTAACAGGAAGGTCAAAGCGGGAAAATTCGAAATAAAATAGAAATAGAATAGAAATAAATGAATAAATCAAATATAAAACGTATACTCACAATTAATGTACTAATTTGGAGCAAGTTTTTAAACATATATGAGATTTTAGTAGTTTTGTATTAAACAAATATTTACAAAAAAAACATGATTCTAAACAATAATAATAAATAATTGAAATAAATAATCCTTTTGTATTTAAAATAGCTCAGATTTGTTCATTTTATACTTTTTTTTTTTAGTTCACCCTATATATTAAAAAAATTATACCAGAAATAATTATTTGAAAATCATCTTTTAAGTTATTTTAAATAATAAAATTAAAAGGATAAAAAATTATGCAGATTTTCATAAACCATTTTGAGTTGTAAAAAAAGTAAATATACTTTTTAGTATACTATACAAAAAAATTGTAGATTCAGATAATAGTTAATATATTTTTGTTTTTAAAAAATAAAATGGTGTTTATTAAGAGGTTTAAAAGAAAAAATCATATAATGAAACAAATTTTATTAATTCAAATATAATATAATTTAGCTAATTGCCAACTTTAATGTACATTGGTAGAATAAAAATATTATATCTACCTAAAAATAAAGAGAATCACAAATACCAATACAAAAAAGAAAAAAAAAATTAACAAAATAGAGAAATAAAAATGAGAACAACAAAAGAAAAATAAATTTATAATAAAAATTATAATAATAAAAAGTAAATAAATAAAAAATTATTAAGTATTAATAACAACTTGCATGTATTTGAATGCTTCTTCGCTATAACTTTCAACAAAATTAACCTTTTTCTTATATTCAGGGCTTGAGCAACTTGGCTCTTCCATTCTATTAAACTCAATATAATTTAAATATTCTGCAAAAAAAACAGATTTATTATTATTGTATTTATTATTGGTATTATTATTGTTTGGTGATTTATTTTTATTCTTAATGCATGATTTCAAAGGTGTTTTCTCAAGCGAATATCCTGGCCCTTCAAAAATGTTATTTTTTTTGGAACAGTCAGTATTTGAGTGTGGTGATTGATAATAGGAATCAACACTTTCACGTATGACTTTATTTTCTTTTGGATATGGAAAAGGTTCTTTTGAAATTAATATATTATGATGATTTGCGTATGTTTTTCTTTTTCGCTTAATATATTTTAATGCTAGTTTTTCGTGAAAAGGTAGTTTATATTCTTTTTTAGGTGAGGAAGGAGACAAATATACTGTACCGCTTAATTCACATTTTTCAACAATGCAACCTTTTTTTGGAATTTCCTTATTTAATTTTATTTTATTATTATTATTAGACACAGTTAAGGATTTTTTTTTTTAATTTTGCTTCAAAAGGTTTTTTAAACAACAAGCTATTTTTCTTGGTTTTCTTGACGTCTTTTTTAAATTTTTTTTTTTTTTTCTGTATGAAAAACAAATGAAGTTGACCATAAGGAACTAGATTTATTTAATGGTTTCCAAAAGAAAAAGTCATATTCTGGAATCAATGTTAAATTAAAGTCATTATAGTTCGTAAATTGATTATCTACTTTATAATCAGGTTTTTTATTAGGGAATAAAAAACGGCTAAATGAAACCATTTTAGTTTGATTTAAGTTTGATTTTATTATAATTTAAAATATTTTATGTTAAAGTTATTAATATAATTAAAAATGAACTTTAAATATATTGCTTTGATACTCTGAAAACTGTTAAAATAAGCCGGAAATTTAGATGGATTTTTTTTTTTAAAAAAAAAAAATAAATAAATAAATAAATAAATAAATAAATAAATAAATAAATAAATAACAGTACTATAGCATTAAGCTAAAATTTAGAAAATAGAATTTGTATAAAATGTGCATTCAAATAGCTTCTGCGTTCAATGTGCATATACCTAGCTTTTTTATCAAAACGTTTTGTAATTAATTATAATATTTGAAATGTATTATATGAGACTTTTATTCATCTTTTTTTTTAAGTGTTATTAAATTTTAATTACAGTATTTATTCTTCATATGTGTTCTTGATATTATCTGTTTTTGTGTCATATGCTTATTTTAACCTCATACACTGATTGAAAGCTGTCATTATTAATCAAAGTAGTTAATCTCTAGAAGTGAAATATGTTACTTGACAAGTTTAATATGGAAATATAATATATTATATTGATTTTTGTTTAATAAAATTATAAAGTCCAGTAAAAGCATCTGTTTAAGATTATATCTACTTAATTCATTTTTATATTTAAGTTTTAAAGTTTTTTATTTCTTAAACTATTTTGATTTTATTTTTTTATTTTTTTACTTATTAGCCATTTATTTGTCAATAGCACAAAGAGTTGATGAATTAGATCAGCCCATGCTTATTTTTATGACGTAGTATGAATAAAGTGGATGAAAGCTTAAGCAAAGCTTTTAAAAATGCTTAAATACTGCTATTAAACCCTAATGTTATCAATTTATAAAATGAATTCCCTGTCTAAATTTATTTTTCTAAAAACAAGTTTTCACTTGATTTAAATGACAAGTATTTCTTGTCACGATATTTTTTTATCCATGCAAACCTTTTGCCAATAATAAAAAAATCAATATTGCTAAGAAATATGCAAGTTTTTTAATGTTGAGATATATATGTATTAGTATTGAATGATTATACTTAATCACCACTATACTTCATAAATCGAAAAGTACAAATTCATACAATATTTGAGTATATTTATAAACAATTCGATATACTAATAATTTTTTATATTGTACTAGAGTATTTTAAAGAAGAGTACAGTTAAATTTAAAGTATTTTAAAATTAAATAATCTAATAAATTCATTAAATTTATAAAGTAGATCTTTTGTATAAATAAAATAATTTATATATTGTTTAGATCAAATGACCCCTAACTAAATATAATCCAAAAGAGCTAGTATAAATAAGTTACTATGATGGATTTAAAAGCGCAAAAACGAAATTCTTCAATTATAAAAACGAGAATGCAACATTGTTGATAGGAAATAATTTTATTTGAGATAAAAATAATATATAAACAAGTTAAAAATTTTGTAAATATAAATGCACTTTTAAATAATTAGAATACATAAAATTTCTTCTACAGAAGAATAATACTCGAGAAGAAAGATTCAGTACCAAAAAATACCAACAGTTACTACCAAATTTACAAATAATCAATCATCCATAAAAACTATAATAGATTATTGTTTTTTAAATTAAATTTAAACAAAAAAGAATAATATAATATTAATATATAAATTTATTAAAAATAATTTGCATATTTATTTTATAAAATAATAAGATAATTTTTAAATTTAATTTATTAAGGATGATTTTGAATTGAGTTTATAATTAAAGTGAAGATAAACAAACTAGTAAATATAAATTTATATATAATTGTTTATAATTATTTATAAATTATTATTTATTAAAATTATATTACTCCATGTAATAAAAACTAAAAAAAAAATGTAATATTAAAATAAAAAGTGTAGTGACGAAAATGAAACGTCTAATAACTAAAAGACCAGCTGCAATAGCAACCTAACGACCAAAAAAAGAAATAATAAATATAAACAAAACTAAATTGACCAATAAACCGGCCAAGAATAAAATCGTAAAATGTATAAAAACATATCTTCGTATGTCCATATTTTTTGTAGATCAGCCAGAGTCATTCTGTTTGAACATTTTTCAGGCTTTATTCGGTTCTGAAGAAGCTCGATAACCTCTTCAATATCTATATAGAATCAAAACTGAGCTCATAAACATTTTTGCAAATAGAGTTTTGGTTGCTCTTATGCTATTTTTCTTATATAACAGAATTAATTAAATGTGGTTAATTGAATCTGTTATAATACAGTTGATTTCTTTAATATTATTTGAAGAACAGTTTAAAACATAAATTTTATTCAACATCAAATTTATATTTATTATTAGGGCATCCTGAACAGAAATGCCTTCAATAGGTTTGACCCTGCTTTTTTTTTTAAATATTTTTTCAAGTATTTCTTTAAAATTTTTTTTTGCCTTATTATTTATTAGTTTGCCGGTCTTTCTTCCAGAAAGTGGGGATTTCTTAATAGGATTTAGTAAATTTAAACATTTATAAAAATAGTAGTATCCAATTTTTATAATTAGTTTTGATTATTATTAGAATAAATAACCAGTGTGTGAGTTAAATTTAATTTAAGTGTCAGTTATGGTTGTTTACATGTGAAATATTTTTTACTATTTGCTTTTTTTATAATAAGTAGATAAACAACAATATGTATTTATTGTTATTATTAGTAATTTCAATTGAAAAAAAAAAATAATAATACAAGAAACAAATAAAAAAAAAATATTAAAAAAAAAAAAAAAAAAAAAAAAAAAAAAAAAAAAAAAAAAAATTAAAAAAAAAAAAAAAAAAAAAAAAAAATATGTTAACTACTTTGTTTTTTATGTTTTTACTTTATTGCTTTTTTAGATCTTACTTTTTTTCTTAGTATCTGTTTATAAGAAACTTCTGACAACAGAAATTTAAATATAACACAGAAAGAAGTATAATTATAAGTATATAGATAAGTAAAATATTTTTAATAAAACTAAATAAAATGCACCTTTATTTTTACAACAAAGTAAAAAATCATTGTTTATTACATTCTTTTAATACGTGAAAAAGTATTTTTAATAATTTATTGATATTTTATCAATAGAAAATCTTTTAAGTTACTAAAAATATTTCCGTCTGTTTTCGTTAAAACACCCTGGATTCAGCTACCCGTCCTGTTTGTCTGCACGTACCATTATATAATTTCATATTTATAATATTTATATATTTTTATTAGGTGTCTTTTAATTATATTTTTATATAAAAGCGTTTGAATTAAAATCATAATAGCTAATATGCAGTGTCGTATATAGTCAGAATACTTCACTATTGAAACGACTTGACTCTATTTTAGTTTCCTTATAATTATTTTATTTCTTTATTTAATATATACCACTCTTATTTTATTTTGACTACTTCATTTTTTTCTTATAATTTTTATTTTATTTTAATTTAATACACTATCTTTCTAATATTACTTTTACATCAATTTACGTCAGTTTACTTGGTCACCTTTATTATACCCTGTTTTTATCTGTTTCGTTAAAAGAAAAGTAATCTATAATATCATAAAAAATATAGAAAATTCTAAAAATAAATCAAGAAACGCCAATAGGCAATACAAATAAAACAATAAATGTGTTAAAAACAAAATTTCTAGTGAATAAAAAATGGGAAAATAATTCTGAATATTTTGATTTTTTTTTTTTTCTTTAGCAAAGTTTTATTAAGATTTCATATTAAATTTATTATACATTTATATTTCTTATATTTAAAATTTTTTTATATACTTTAAATAAGTCAAAACGTATAAGATTCTTTTATAAAAATTTGTCTTTTTATATTGTAAAAATACATAAAAATTACATGGGAATACTCCTAATTATATACATAAGAAAAAGTAGTTACCAGTAGACGTAGATAGGAATTTAGACAAAGATATATATATAAATAAGAAATTCATTAACGTAGATTCTTATCATTAGATAGTAGAAAAGTATATTGGTATAGTAGTGAGTTGATAATATGAATTATCAACTTCCAACAGTATCTAAATATAAAATTTATATTAAACTGTTTACTTAATTTATTTTAAATACAAATATTATATTTAAATTCATAAGCTTCTCTTTACTTTCTTTTTTTTTTTTTTTTTTCAAATATCTCTTATAATAATATAATTTTCAATTTTATTCAAGACTATAATTTTAACGTAAAAGAACTATGATTTAACCTTTTTTGGGGGGTAAGGTTAAATATAAATTTATTTTTTTAAAGTTTATGGCTTTACGGTAATGTTGAGGTTTGTTTAATAATAAAAATTTTTTACAATGAACTTCTAATTTCATAGAAAATATTATAAAAAATTTATTTAAATTTAAATTTAATAATATAGCAAAAAAAAAAAACTTCACTGAATTAAATAATCATAATAATATGATAAATCAATAATTTTTATGCAATTTTTTTTTCTTTCTAGCCATATATTATATTTAAATATTTTTATTTATCAACTCTAAATATCAAGTGGTTTTATTCACTTGAAGTTTGTAGAGAGAGTATAAGTCTATAATAATAATCAAATTTTTTATTGTATAATAATCATATGGAGTATATATCTATTACATTGGTAAATATATATATATTAAGTGGTTTTTGTATAATATTTAAAAAATAATTTATTTTATTTTATTACTAACTGATATAAACTATAAAAAGTAATAAAAAAATAAAAAATATTTGATTAATAATATGTTAAAATTTTTTTGTTTTTGATCTTGGGATATGAACAACTCTTAATAATGCAGTACTTTTTGCAACTTTATTGCAACTTGAATGCAATTTATTTCTTTCTTTCTCGACAATTATTAACCCTTTACCCTTTTTATCTTTCTCTTTATTTTCCTTTTTCTTTTCCTTTTTATTTTTACTAACCTTTTTTCT